>JAZKJV010005133.1:0-215000 GCA_037367405.1 Ottelia alismoides | reverse complement strand
TATTTTACTTTCAAAAATCAAAAAGAAATTTATAATGTGCAAAATTAAAATCCTAAACAAATAAAACTTTTAAAAATAAAAAAAGTCCTTGTTCGTATAAGACTCTCTCTTTCTCTCTTATATCCCTACTTATAGGAATACATATATGTATATGTACATAGATTTGTTGTTGTTATTATTATTAAAGGTACTATGTACACATATTTTCTATTAATTTAATTTTAAAAATTTTGCTCTGTTATTCTCCTTACATTTTGCTCCATTATCACTTTTATACTTTAATTTGATTGGTTAGCAAAGAGTTGAGCTAAATCATGGTATGTTGAAACTATGGTGTGATTAAAAGGGGCATAGTCGTCAATCCACTGCTTGTAAATTACTTCCCTCCTCTCCCAACATCTTCTTACATCTTCTCTCATCATACGAACTCCAGCCAACACCTTTGCTGGAGAGAAGCTGGGTCCTTCGGCCAACATCGTGGTACGAGGAACGCTTGGTGAAACTTGACTAAATGCATCTGAAAAACCGGAATTTAAACAACCATTTAAATATCTGAAATATGTTGTAAAGTGTCACATTTTATGGTATTCTTCTTGCCTCACAAAATGAGAATAGATGTTTGGATTCCCACTACTTGTTAGTTCCATTCGTATCTTCTGTGCAATGTAATTGATTCGTGTTTTACCTTTGAACTTGAATTTGACACAACTTGACTATTGGTGCATGCTACTGCATTATAGCATTGATGCCTGATACGTGTTTGAAGTGAAATAGTTTCTACTTTCCAGATTATGATATATTATTCGAAGAGCTTCATTATTAATCTCATTGTTATCACAGACATGGGAAAAGTAATAAGAATTAATGCAAAATTCTAAATGTGCAAATCAACTTGGTTGGAAATGAAATATCAAGCTCAATGGCAGACATGGAGGTCAGCGCGAGTCTATCGACATAAATACCATATTTTGCATATGACCATTTATTGGGATTTGACCAGGTACTAGTCTGATACAATAGAACATAGTAGAAAAATTTAATTACACGATAATTTTTGTGTATTTGCAAAAGGCACTTCTATGATGTTTTAATTTAAGCATTTCATGGTAAATTGCACGTATGCCCTTGGATTTCATAAAAAGGTTCTGGAATGAACAAAATATTTATTTCAATTGCAAATAGGTCCCTAATAGCACATTAAATTTTATCTGTTCATTTTTTAAAAATACTTATAAATTGGATTTAATTTTGAAAAACACAAGTAATGCCATGGATGATATATTTTCATGCTTTTCTTTTAATTTGCATGTCTTTGCTTTTATGGATTTATTAATATCCCTATCAAGCTATAAAAAAGTCAAATGCCATTCAAAATTACAAAAAGAATTATATTGTTTATTATTATCGATATTAACTCCAAATAAAAACCACCAAAAAATAGAAAAACAAAATGATAGAAATTTTAAAAAAGATCCCAAATATAATAAAAAATGGAAAAAAACACCAAAACCCTAAAACTATTT
Organism: Ottelia alismoides; assembly: GCA_037367405.1. Lineage (NCBI taxonomy): Eukaryota > Viridiplantae > Streptophyta > Magnoliopsida > Alismatales > Hydrocharitaceae > Ottelia > Ottelia alismoides. The sequence goes on along the minus strand of JAZKJV010005133.1, from coordinate 213,477 downwards.
AATTTTATTTCTATTTTTCCTATATTATTATCTATGTATTTAAGTTGATTTGAAGAATTTTTATACTTTTTATTATTTTTAATCTTAAAATCAATTCGGCCTATTTATCTAATCCTAATTTGGGATTTTATACCTAAAAATATGCAAAAAAAACAATGAATATCACAAAGATAATAAGAAAATATAAAAGCCTAAAAAATATTTTTCACGAACTTTTGGGACTATTTATAGATATATATATACATTAAACTATCAATATGTATATATATATATTATCGATAGACTTATACTATGTGTTAATACATTCTATATAAGTATATTTTTATTTTATTTTCATAAATCAAAAAGAAATTAAAAATGTGCAAAATTATAACCTAAAAAAATTAAACAGTTAAAAAGAAAAAAAAGACCTTGTTTGTATTAAATTGAATTTTCCCTCTTATATCCCTACCTATATGTATATGTATATGTATATGTATATGTATATGTATATGTATATGTATATGTATATGTATATGTATATGTATATGTATATGTATATGTATATGTATATGTATATGTATATGTATATGTATAGGTATATGTATATGTATAGGTATACAAATACATATATGTATGTAGATCTATTATTATTATTAAATTTCCTTTGTACATATAATTACTATTAATTTAATTTAAAAAAACTATAAAACCAAAAACAAAGATAAAAAGGCTTAAAGACAAGTGTGTACATGGATCACAGTGATTGGCAATAGCTGCTTAGCTTGCTCTCGTTGGTTCGACCTCTACATGCTTACATGTTATACATTTTTGTTTGTAGATGTAATAAACTGTGCATCACATTTTTTGCTATTCATTTCTTATTTATACATTGTGGGTAATTGTTGATCGATTAGGGATTTCTTGTGGGTCGCCTCAGTGACAATATATCTTCGCACTCCGTGAGGATAATTTTCTGACCTGTGAGAAAATTTCAACCATCAGTGGCATGTTATCAATACAAAATACCATTTTTTACATTTTTCAATTTCATTTGATTTTCAATAAATAATGCATGCATGATAAAATCAAATAAATTATTTGGATTTTTTCATTTGTGCTCCTATATAGATGTTACAATATCAGTTATGTCCCTTCCTTTTTTGGAGTTGTACCCCTAACATTTTGTTATGTTATCACTTGTATCCTTCCATCCGATTGGTTAACAAAGAGTTGAGCTAAATCATGGTTTGTTGAAACTATGGTGTGATTAAAAGGGACATGATCGTCTATCCATTAGTTGGAAATTACTTTCATCCTCTTCCAATGTCTTCTTCTCTCTTCTCTCATCCTACCATCTTTGGCCAATACCGTTGTCGAAGAGAAACTGGGTCCTTCGGCCAACATCATGATATGAGGAATGCTTGGTGAAATTTGACTAAATCCATCAGATAAACCTAGATTTAAACAATTATGTAAATATCTGAAATCTGATTTAAAGTGCCCTACTCTGTTGTATTCTTCTTGCCTTACAAAACAGGATTAGAAGTTTGGATTCCCACTATATGTTAGTTCCATTCGTATCTTATGTTGCAATGTAGTTGATTCATGTTTTACCTTTGAACATGAATTTGACCAAATAACTTAACTATTGATGCATGCATATTGCATTACAGCTTTGATGCCTGACAAATTTTTGATGTGAAATTGTTTCCACTTTCTTGATTATGATATATTGTTCGAGGAACTTCATTATTAATCTCATTGTTATCACAAGCATGGGAAAAGAAATAATAATTAAACAAATTTCTAAATGTGAAGTATCAGCTCTGTTGGAAATGCAAGATCATGCTCGACGACAGACATGGAGGTCAGCACGAGTCTATTGACAGAAATACCATGTTTTTCATATGACCAGGTACTAGTCTTAAACAATAGAACATAGGAGAAAAATCAAACTACACAATAATTTCTGTGTATTTACAAAAAGGCCCTTCTATGGTGTTTTTTTAAGTATCTCATGGTAAATTGCAGTTATGCCCTTGGATTTTGTAAAATGGTTCTAGAATGAAAGAAATATTTATTTTAATTGCAAATAGATCCCTAATAGCACATTAAATTTTATCTTCTTGTTTATTTTTGTTGAAAATACCTCTTATAAGGATCTAATTTTGAAAAATACATGTAAATGCCCTAGATGATATTTTTTTCATGTTTTTCATTTAGTTTGCATTTCTTGGCTTATATGGATTTATTAAAATTCAAGTAGTGAGAATTTTATCCCTAACAAGCAATAAAAATGCCAAAAAAATATTAAATTGCCATTAAAAATTACAAAAAAAAATATATTATTTATTATTGCCAATGTTAGCGCCAGATAAAAACTCCCCAAAAATTCAAAAAGATCCAGAATATAATAAAAATTGGAAAAAAAATGCCAAAAACCATAAAAATATTAATTTTTTTCTAAATTTTATCAATATTCTTATCTATATATTAAAATTGATTCGATGATTTTTTTACACTTTTTGCTATTTTTAACCTTCAAATCAATTCATCCTATTTATTTAATCCCGGTTTTGGGATTTTTATTTTATAATAAATAAAAATATGAAAAAAATACTAGAAATATCACAAAAACATTTAAAAATATAAAAGCCTAAAAAATATTATTCATGTCTTTTTGGGACTATTTATAGATATATAAACCTTAAACTATCTATATGTATATATATTATCGATATACTTATACTATGTGCTAATATATTTTTTATAGATATATTTTATTTTATTTTAAAAAATAAAAATGAAATTAAAATGTGAAAAATAAAAACCTAAAAAAATTAAACACTTAAAAAGAAAAAAAGACTTAGTTTATATTAGATTGTATTTTTCTCTCTTATATCCCTACTAAATTTCCTTCGTTTATATAGTTACTGTTAATTTAATTTAAAAAACTATAAAATCGAAAACCAACATAAAAAGGCTTAAAAACAAGTGTGTATATGGATCGCAGTGATTGGCAATAATCATAGGCTTCCTAGCTTGCTCTATGTGGTTCGAACTCTACATGCTTGCATGTCATATATTTTTATTTGTAGAGTGTAATAAAATGTGCCTCACATTTGTGGCTATTCATTGATTTTTTATACATTGTGGGTACTTGTTGATCGATTAGGGATTTCTTTTGGGTTGCCTCAATGACAATATATCTCTGCACTCCATGAGGATAATTTTCTGATCCCTGAGAAAATTTCAATCATCGGTGTTATGTTATCAATACAAAATACCAGTTTTTATATTTTCAAATTTCCTTTGATTTTCAATAAATAATTCATTTATGATAAAATCAAATAAAGTACTGGGATTTTATCATCTGTGACCTTTTTAGATGTACAATATACGTTATGTCCCTCCCTTTTTTAGAGTTGTGCCCCTAACATTTTGCTCAGGTATCATTTGTATCCTTTCATCTGATTCGTTAGCAAAGAGTTGAGATCAATCATAGTATGTTGTAATTATGGAGTGATTAAAAGGGGCATAATTGTCAATCCACTGGTTGTAAATTACTTTCTTCCTCTCCTAACGTCTTCTTCCCTCTTCTCTCATCCTACCAGTTGGACATGCGAGCCCATGGCGAGCCATTATGCAATAAATGTTATTGCGAATATCATTCCCTGGTCTGAAATGAAGAATAACTAATTTGCATAATAGGTCCCATAGTACAATTAGGGTTATGTACCAAGGCCATCTTAATAATCATACAGTTGTTGGTTCAACTATTGAATCATAGAGGCTGCTTGGATGAATATCTAAAGAGTTAGATTGAGGACTCATCAAGCACCGTCAAATGATTGTTAAGAGATGATCTCCAGCCTGAGTAGGAGATGGCAATCCTTTCTCACATGGGGTGATATCTGACCGACCTCTTGATGCAGTATCTAATGAGAAACTTACTGAAAAAAACCCGAAGTATATGATCGATACTGATTCCCAATGATCAAATGAGAAACGTACTGATAAAAACCCTGAAGTAGACAGTATAAAGTTGATCTAATACTTCGGGTTTATTCTGGGTCTTCCAGTATGCAGGATGTACAGGTGTTGGGAATACCTGAGGGTGATGCGATCATAAACGATTGTATAACCATGACGCTTCCATTCTTAGGGAGTGATGAAACGGGTCTGGATTTTAGTGCCACTCAGTAGAGAAGTAATTTGATCTTGGTCCAAATGTTGGACATTGATCTGAATGTAATTCAGATGCAATGAGAAGATAGATTTGTGGTCTTGATTTAAATAAGCATCTATGGGAGGCCCGAAATCTGGATTTGATATGTGATCTCAATATCCAAGTCACTATACGTGGAACAATACAATCACCCTATCCTTATCTCCAAATATCCGCGAAGAAAGCACATTATCCTTGAAAGAGTTCATGGATAATTTCATTGTTGATATAAGTATCCAAGCATCGAGAAAATTGATAATTAAATGTGATTTAATTATCATGGATAATATGAATTTGATTCATATTATAAGGAGAGATATCTAAGATAATTAAATGTGATTTAATTATCAAAGATATGAATAATGTGAATGAGATTCATGTTATTTGGGCACATGAGAAAAGAGATCCAAGATGATTAAATGTGGTTTAATTATAATGGATATGAATAATGTGGATAGCATTGTCCATATTAATCATATATATTATAAATGTGATTTATAATATATAAGAGAGAGCATGTTGTGATTTATATTTGTTAAGTAATTATTAACGTGAAATGGATTCACATTAGACGATTAATTGAAAATATAATTTACATTTTGTTTTGGGATGTGAATGTGATTCACATTTTTTAAATGGCATGATTGCAATATTTCACAAGATAATTGTTAATTATATTTGTGAAATAATTTACAGCAATTGTTGTTGTAAATTTTGGAGATATATCATGAGATAATGAGATCTCATGAGACAATGATATCTCATGAGAAGAGTGGTTGTCCCCTATTTTTAGGGGATATGGTTTATCTCCTCATTATCTCCAAGGATAATTAATTGATTTGATTTGAATTTAAATATATTGATCTATCGATATATATATAATTATATTAAATTAATTGTTGTTGTGTTTTTCACAACAAGATTATGGCCATTGAAAGAAACACAAATCAATCTCAACCATTGATTGTGTGTTGTCCATGGATTGAGATCCATGGACTCCCAAAACTCTATATAAGAAGCGGCACCCTTGCTCTTCAAGATATATGTTAGATGATTATAATGAATGCTCTCTTCTCTCTCTCTACACGTCATGTGCCTCTCTCCATCTCTCTCTTATGGCCGTCCACCATGGAGCCTTTGACAGAATCGACATCGCTGCAGCATCGTCGTTATGCTGCTGGAGTTCTTACTCGTGGATCTCCATATCCTTCGGTGCATCTCGCTCGTGAAGAAGATGTTGGATCTCATGTGACGAGATCTGGAGATCTGCCACTTGGATCATCAATATGGATTGCGAGGAGCACGCGATTCATCCTTGCGCTCGCAATCGTCTCCTCTATCGGATCGGACTTGAGACAGGAGGTCTCTTGGTTTAGAGACTCAATCGCAACCACGCTTCAAGAGGTAATCCTAATACTTATTTTTGGTTTAGATGAAACGATCTGAGAAGTGTTCTTGGATCATGCGGTTTCATCACATAAAATTTTTAATTTCTGCTGCATCGAGAAACTAGTGCGACTAGTCGCTCTCGATCGCATTCAATGCGATCATCATGCTTTTGTGATGCGCTTGAGGATTTTTCTCGTATCCTTCACTACCAACTTCGGCCAACACCGTTACCAAAGAGAAGCTGGGTCCTTCGGCCAACATCGTGGTACGAGGAACGCTTGGTGAAACTTGACTAAATGCATCTGAAAAACCTGAATTTAAACAACTATTTAATTATCTGAAATGTGATGTAAAATGCCACATTTTATTGTATTCTTCTTGCCTCACAAAATGAGAATAGATGTTTAGATTCCCACTGCTTGTTAGTTCCATTTGTATCTTCTGTTGCAATGTAATTTATTCGTGTTTTACCTTTGAACATGAATTTGATACAAGAACTTGAATATTGATGCATGCATACTACAATATAGCATTGATGCCTGACACGTGTTTGACGTGAAATTGTTTCTACTTTTTAAATTATGGTATATTGTTCGAGGAGATTCATTATTAATCTCATTTTTATCACAAGCATGGGAAAAGTAATAAGAATTAATGCAAATTTCTAAATGTGAAATACCAGCTCTTTTGGAAATGCAAGGTCAATCTCGACGACAAATATGGAGGTCAACACTAGTCTATTGACATAAATACCATATTTTGCGTATGATCATTTATTGGGATTTGACCAAGGTATCATACTAGTCTAATATAATAGAACATAGGAGAAAATCAAACTACACAATTATTTTTGTGTATTTGCAAAAAGGCCCATCTATGGTGTTTCTAATTTAAGTATTTCATGGTAAATAGCATGTATGCCCTTAGACTTCGTAAAATGATTCTGGAATGAATGAAATATTTATTTCAATTAAATTTAGGTCCTTGACAACACATTAAATTTTATCTACTTGTTTTTTTAAAATATCTCCTATTTGGATTTAATTTTCAAAAATACATGTAAATGCCTTAGATGATATATTTTCATGCTTTGAATTTTAATCTGCATTTCTTAGATTTTATGGATTTATTAAAATTCGAAGAGTGAGTATTTTATCCCTATCTATAAAAATGTTAAACATATTTAAATATCTTTAAAATTTACAAAAAATTAATATTTATTATTATGACCTATATTTATTCCAGATAAAAATGCCTAAAAATAGAAAAAGAAAATGATAAAAAAAATTAAAAAGCTCCAAAATCTAATAAAAATTGGAAAAATCACCAAAACCCCTAAAATTATTTATTTTTATTTCATAATTTTCTCTATATTATTATTTATGTATTAAAATTGATTTCAAGAATTTTTGTCCTTTTTTTGTTATTTTTAGCCTTCATATCAATTCATCTTATTTATTTAATCCCAGTTTTGGGCTTTTTTATTTTAAAAATACCTAAAAATATGAAAAAAAATCCGGAAATATAACAAAAACATTAAAAATTAGAAAAGCCTAAAAAAATATTTTTCATGACTTTTTGGAACAATTTATAGATATATATACCTTAAACTGTCTATATGTACATGCATATACATATTATCTACATACTCATACTATGTGCTAATATATTATTTTATAAAATAAAAGAGAAATAAAAAATGTGAAAAAATAAAAACCTAAAAAAGTTAAACCCTTAAAAAGAAAAAAAGACACTGTTTGTATTAGATTGTCTTTTTATCTCTTATATGACTACCTATATGTATATGTATATAGATGAGTTGTTATTATTATTACTACTAAATTTAGTATGTACATATATTTACTTAATTTTATTAAAAAAATATAAAACCAAAAACCCAGATAAAAAGGCTTAAAGACAAGTGCATAAATGAATCACAGTAATTAGCAATAATCATAGGATCCCTAGCTTGATCTCTTTAGTTTGATCTCTACATGCTTACATGTTATATAGAGTGTAATAAATTGTGCCTCGCATTTTTGGCTATCCATTGCTTAATTATACATTGTGGGTACTTGTTTATCGATTAGGGATTTCTTGTGGGTCACTTCAGTGAAAATATATCTTCACACCCCGTGAGGATAATTTTCAGACCCGTGAAAAAATTTCAATCATCAGTGGTATGTTATCAATACAAAATAACATTTTTACATTTTTAGTTTCCTTGGATTTTCATTAAATAATGCATGCATGAGTTGAGATAAATCATGGTATGTTGAAACTATGGTGTGATTAAAAGGGACATAATCGTCAATCCACTGGTTGGAAATTATTTTCCTCCTCTCCCAATGTCTTCATCCCTCTTCTCTCTTCCTACCAACTCTGGCCAACACTGTTGCCGGAGAGAAGATGGTCCTTCGGCCAACATTGTAGTACGAGGGAAGCTTGGTGAAATTTGACTAAATCCATCTGAAAAAACTAAATTTAAACAATTATGCAAATATCTAAAATCTGATTTAAAGTGTCATATTTTGTTGTATTCTTCTCGCCTCGCAAAACAAGAATAGATGTTTGGATTCCCACTAGAAGTTAATTCCATTCGTATCTTCTGTTGCATTGTAATTGATTCGTGTTTTACCTTTGAACGTGAATTTGACATAAGAACTTGACTATTGATGCATGCATACTGCATTATAGCTTTGATGCCTGACACTTGTTTGATGTAAAATTGATTCCATTTTTTAGATTATGGTATATTGTTCGAGGAGCTTCATTATTAATCTCATTGTTATCACAATCATAGGAAAAGTAATAAGAATTAAAGCAAATTTCTAAATGTGAAATATCAGCTCTATTGGAAATGCAAGATCAGGCTCGACGACAAACATGGAGGTCAGCTTGAGTCTATTGACAAAAATACCATATTTTGCATATGACCATTTATTGGGATTTGACCAGGTACTAGTCTGATTGAATAGAATATATAAGAAAAATCAAACTACACTATTTTTTGTGTATTCGCAAAAAGGCCCATGTATGGAGTTTTTAATTTAAGTATTTCATGGTAAATTACATGTAGCCCTTGGATTTTGTAAAATGGATTTGGAATGAATGAAATATTTATTTCAATTGCAAATAGATCCCTGACGGCACATTAAATTTTATCTGCTTGTTTATTTTTGTTGAAATACGTATTATTTAGATTTAATTTTAAAAAATACATGTAAATACCCTAGATGATATATTTTCATGCTTTGATTTTTAATTTGCATTTCTTAGCTTTATGGATTTATTAAAATTCAAATACTGAGTATTTTGTCCCTATCAAGCTATAAAAATGCCAAAAAAATATTTAATTGCTTTTAAAAATTAGGAAAAAATATTGTTTATTATGACCTATATTTACTCTAGATAAAAAACCTGTAAAATTCGAAAAAGAAAATTATAAAAAGTTAAAAAGCTCCAAAATCTAATAAAAATTGTAAAAATTACCAACAATGATAAAAATATTTATTTTTTATTTCTAAGTTTTCTGTATATTATTATCTAAGTATTAAAAATATTTGAAGAATTTTTGTTATTTTTTTGCTATTTTTAACTTTCAAATCAATTCAGCCTATTTACTTAATCCCTGTTTTAGGTTTTTTATTTTAAAAATTCCTTAAAATATGCAAAAATTTCAGAAATATATCAAAAACATTAGAAAAGTATTAATGCCTAAAAAATATTTTTCATGGATTTTGGGACGATTTATATATATGTACCTCAAACTATATATATATATATATATATATATATATATATACATATTTATACTATCTATATACATATACTATGTGGTAATATATTCAATATAAATATAATTTTTTATTTTCTAAAATCAAATATAAATTAAAAATATGTGAAATTAAATACCAAAAAAACAAACTCTTAAAAAGAAAAAAAGACTTGTTTTTATTAGATTGTCATTTTTTCTCTTATATCGCTACATATATGTATATGTATATGTATGTGTATATGTATATGTATATGTATATGTATATGTACATAGATTTGTTGTTGTTATTATTATTATCATTAAATTTAATATGTACATAGATTGCTCTCTGTGGTTAGTCCTCTACGTGCTTACATATTATACATTTTTGTTTTGTAGAGTGTAATAAATTATGCCTCACATTTTTTTCAATGCTTATTTATACATTGTGGGTACTTGTTGATTAATTAGGGATATCTTATAGGTCACCTCGGTGACAATATATCTCCGCACTCCGTGAGGATAATTTTCTGACCTGTGAGAAAATTTCAATCATCTGTGGTATGTTATCAATACAAAATGTCATTTTTACATTTTTAATTTCCTTTGATTTCCAATAAATAAAGCATGCATGATAAAATCTAATAAAGTGTTGGTACTTTATCATTTGTGCACCTTTTTAGATGTTACAATATCAATTATGTCCCTCCTTTTTTGGAATTGTACCCCTGACATTTTGCTCCGTTATCACTTGTATCTTTTCATCTGATTGGTTAGGAAAGAGTTGATCTAAATCATGGTACGTTGAAATAGTGGTGTAATTGAAAGGGTGCATAATCGTCAATCCACTGGCTGGAAATTACTCCCCTCCTCTCCCAACATCTTCTTCCCTCTTCTCTTGTCCTACCAATTCTGGCCAACACCATTCCTGGAAAGAAGCTGGGTCCTTCGGCCAACATGGTGGTACGTGATGTTAGCAATGTGAGCCCCGAGCGAACCATTCCTACAATAAATGTTATTGTAATAAATAAATTATCAATGAAAGTTATTGATTATTTTTCACTCCCTTTCTGAGATTGAATGAATGAATGCACTATATGGTCCCTCTGTATAATAAGGGTTATGTACCATTGCCAACTTGATAATCATACAGTTGTTGATTCATTGATTGCATCATAGAGGTTGATGCTTGGATGGATATCTAAGGAGTTAGATAGAGGACTCATCAAGCATCGTCAAATTATTGTTAAGTGATGATCTCCAGCCTGAGTAGGAGATTGCAATCCTTTCTCATATCACTGATATCTGACCGACCTCTTGATGCAGGTCCTCTACATGGGAATAGTGATTCGTAGGTGCCGGATTCGTTGAGTCAATGAGTTGACTTAACGAGATCGAGATAACCAAAGACCTATGTTGAATGCTATCACAGCATAGGCATGCATCCTCTGATCGGAGATAGATGTGTTACTATATGTCTGAGTGTGTACATTTGGCAGACCAATAGGATGATGACCTAACCAAGGTCTATACACCGGCGAGCTGGTGTGCATGTAAGGACATATGATTAATACGATCTCTGAAAGGGATCATACAGGTTCACTTATGAACCTGGGTCTGATCAAATTCCATGCATGGTCGTCATGCTTTGGAAGCATGACATGAATTTGAAGGTAAGATATATGCTTTGGGAAAGCATATGATCTATACCAATTCCCAGTGACCAAGATTGAGAAACTTAATGATCAAACCCTGAAGATGACAGTATAAAAGTGATCTTTATCTTCAGAATGATCATAGGTCTTCCAGTATGCAGGATGTACAAGTATTGGGAATACCTGAGGGTGATGTGATCATAAACGATTGTATAACCATGACGCTTCCATTCTGAGGGAGTGATGAAACAGGTTTGGATTTCAGTGACTCCTCTCATTAGAAAAGTGACCTAATCTTAGTCCATGAACTGGACATTGATCTGAATGAGATTCAGAGGCAATGAGAAGATTAGGTCTACGGTCTTGATTTGATCAAGCATTAGTGGAAGGTCCATGGGATCTGGATTTGAGATATGATCTCAACATCCAAGTCACTATACGTGGAACAATACAATCGCCTTGTCCTTATCTCCAAATATCTGAGGAGAAATCGCATTATTCTTGAAGAGTTCAAGAATAATTCCATAAGATCTAAGCAATGAAGAAATAATGATTAAATGTGATTTAATCATCTTGATGTTTGTGGAAATTATCCAACATAATTAAATGTGATTTAATTATTATGGATAAGAATAATGTGGATAGAAATATCCAATTATTCATAATATATTATAAATGTGATTTATAATGTATTAGAGAGAGACAATTATAATTTATATTTGTTAATTAATTATTATATGTATTGGATACACATTGTGTAATTAATTGACAATGTAAATTATATGTTGTTTTGGGTTGTGAATATGATTCACAAATTTTCAATGGCAAGATTGCAATATTCTCAAATATAATTGTGAATTATTTTTGAAGAATATATCACAACAAATTTGTTGGAAATAAATAATGAGAGAGATTTCCATGGAGATATGCAATCTCATGAAATCTCATGAGATTGCCTCCATATGGAATGGAGTGGGTGGCACCCAACTCCTAATTGGAATGGGTGGCCGTCCACATGGAATGTACATGGAGATGTGATCTCCATGTATATTCTCTCCTTATTTGTTGGTATAATTTAGGATTTATTTGTATTTGATTTTGTCAAATATTTTTTTATCTAAATTAGATCATAACTTGTTGGTTTTACCAACAACAATCTTGACCATTGGATTGACATAAATCAATCTCATCCATTGATTTTATATGTCCCATGGATTGAGATCCATGGATCCCGAAATCCTATAAATAGAGAGGCATACCATGCTCGCTAGGGCTATGCAATATTGGAGCACAAACTCTCTCTCTCTCTTTCTCCATACACGCCAACCCTCTCTCCCTCTACTTGGTGGCCGACCACCAAACCCTAGGGGAGTTTCTTCGTCGATGCCTTTGCCACCGCGTCACCGCTTCGACGTTCTTCGGTTCTCCGTCTTCTTGGAGTGCTACGCTCATGAAGGAGACATTTGATCTCATACGACGAGATCAGGAGCAACCTTGCTTGGATCATCTTCTTGGATTGCGAGGACTACGTGGTTCATCCCCGCGCTCGCAAGCGATCTCACAGACGATCGAACTTGAGAGAGGAGGTCCCTTTCTTTAAAGACTTGATCAACCACGCTTCAAGAGGTATTCCTTTATACTTGTTGTGGTTATAGATGAAACGATCTGTGAATCGTTCTTGGATCATGTGGTTTCATCGCATGAAAATTTTAAATTCCGCTGCACAGAACAACTAGTACGACTAGTCGTTCTGCGTCGTATTCGATACGACGATCACGCTTCCATGATGATCTTGAGGATAAATTATATATCCTTCAAGTGGTGTCAGAGCCTTAGGTCGACGGTTTCGAATATGATTCGCAAACCGAGGACGACTTGGGTTCGTTAAGGTCGCGGAAGTTTTGTCGCATTTGATTTTCGCAGATCTGTTTAGTAAATAATTTATGTCATGTTTAAAATATTTAAGCACAAATTATTCACTAGTATTTTGTTCCCCCATTAAATAAGGAAACCATAGGATCTGAGTTTGCGTAATTCGGATTCCGTATGCTCGAGATATGGTTGTTTTAATGAACATGTATGCACTTTTGCGGGAACTGTAGATCTTAACATGATTAAAGAGTTAATTACTATTTTTATCTGCCTCGAAATGCGTGAAACATCACTTAGGTTCTGTCCTGGATCGAGTTAACAATCTTCGAAAATTGAGTTTGTCTAATTTGGATTTAAATTGATTGAGATATGTTAATTTTAGTGAGTAGGGGTCACTACTAAAATTGTAGTCCTAATCAAGAACCAAGTAATTGTCAATTAGAGAAATTAATTGTTAATTTCATGAAATAATTATGGAAAATATTTGTGAAATATTGGAAGATGATTATTTCCTCAATTGGCTTGACCTCAACCAATTAATTGATTAGATTTGATCTAAATCATAATTGGAAATACAATCATCAAACTTGATGCTTGAATAGGATTGGGAATTTGTGTAGCAAATTTCCTTATAATAAAAAATGTTTTGATTATTACTATATGGTATAATTTCGGTTGAAAAATCGATGATCATCTCAAATACAAATTGATATATTTGGCATTATCCTTTTCTGAGGTGGATATGGTGTCTAGTCGGAGAGCATTGGGGTTGCGGATTGCAACGTATGTGGTCCGTCCCACTCTCGTCGGTATTGGCCATGACAACGGGTAGGGACTCGATAATGCCGGAGAAAATCAAGGTGTAATTTCTAATTATTAAAATTCGAAGTAATACGTACTTTTAGATATTACCATATATATATTCAAGTAAAATAATCAAGTTTGTTGATTGAATTGGATTGATAATTAATTTAATATGATTAAATTGATTATGTCCAATTGAGACACTCTATTATGAATAGAGTTGTCATTTACCTTGGAAGAATTGATTATATGAATGTGATTCATGATAATTAATTAAAATTTGAATATGAGGTGGAGGATCACATAAGTGACATCCATCGTTTCCCGTCAAGGCGAAGGGTTCCGTCGCCAGATATCGTATGTAGGAGATGCCTGTCCGAAGTGACAGCTCCTGCATACGATCCATTTGGATCGGGCTCGTCGCTTCTCGAAAGAGTAAGGGCGTATGCGTAGTGACCCCAATATCGGATCCTCATATTATTGGGGCGATATTGGATTGTGCATAGCGAGTTGTATTCCTGTTGACGGTTGGTTCAATTAATGACGGGTCAACATCACCTTAGGGGTGGTGGGCCGGGGCATTAAAGACCGAATTGGGAAATGCAAGTTGGACTTGAAAGGCGGAATGTGTTCCCACTTCTTGTTATTGGAGTCATAGATTCTCATATTATTGGGATATGACAAAGATAAGGAGGAGATCCCAGTTCTTGCTTGAGATATGATGGTAAGTATATCTCTTACTTTGAAAGTAATGAAGGGAATAAACTTTCAAGGTTGACTGAGCAAGAACAATTTGATTTAAAATACCTTAATCAAATATCATAATATATGTTTATATGTTCTAATATAGTGCATTCTTAATTTCAGAAAATGAAGTCCTTGAACCCTCTTAGTAGGCTTCTTGAGATCAACCAATTGATCGACCCAAATTACTCGGATTGGATACGTAATTTAGAGCTTGTTCTCTCTGCAGAGCGCATAAGTTATGTGCTCTCCGAGGACAACATGAGAGCCCTAAATCCAAGGAAGAAAAAGCATATAATGACAAGTATGATGAAGATCATGTCTTGGCTAGATGCTATATCATGGGTTCTCTCTCCAATGTTCTGCAGAAGCAACATGTGGAGATGAGCACATGCTAGGAGATAATGCAGAATCTTAAAGATATGTTTGATGACATCAACCGCACCCAGCGTTACAATATTATGAAAGAGCTCGTTCACTGCAAGATGCAGGAAGGAACTTCGGTTCGGGAGCACGTACTCAAAATGTTTGGGTACTTGTCTGAACTGGAGACTCTTGGGGCCAACATGGATGCAGACATGCAAGTTGACTTCATTCTGCTATGCTTGCCCATGTCTTTCAATAAATTTGTGATTTCATTCCACATGAACAAGTTGGACTTGTCGAACGCTGGTCTTCTTGCTGCATTAAAGTCTGCATAAGACGTAATGAAGAAAGATGGTCCCGCTGGCAGTGCAATGGTTGCACAGGTCAGAGGAAAGCGCGGTCGGAAGCAAGGTTCTCGGAAGGGCCTGATGAAGCCACATTTCATCATCTTTATTCTATCATTTTGGCATCAAAAACCCTAGCAAATGCGAGTAAATACCCTTAATTAGAGCATCTTAGCATTCATGCATGTGCATGTAAATAGTGTATAAAATATTGTAATGAAAGACAAAATTATTGAATAAATAAAATAAAAGAAAAAGAATAAAATATTGTAAGTATTTTACGACCCGAAATCCCAAGACCTAGGCATCTAGATGAATAGGTCAACAAGGAATAAAGTAGGGGGAGATAAGGGCCAAAATACAATACAAATCCCTTTTATTTAATCCATTCTTTATTCATTTTGGGATCTATTTTTGGTTCCACTTTTTATACCTCAAATAAAGAAACTTTGTACATGAAAGTTGTAGATAATTAAATAAAGAAAAATACAAAATTGATTTCATTCAAAAATAATGTACAGATAAAAAGTTATGATCTGAATAAGATTCCAGAACTCCAATTTCCCAGACCTGTATCTCGCAAATAAAAACTCGAAATGTACAAAACTAACCTTTAATTGTATATAGCTTAAAATAATCTATTTAATGGAGGTGGTTTCATATTTTTACGAGTTACGGTTTGAAAGTTGAGTTTTGGACCCTACTTGTATACTTGTATAGATTAAAATATTCATTTTATTATTTATTCATTATTTTTATTTTTTATTTTTTTATAATATTGTGAATATTACGTATATTATATTTGTATTTTAAAATCAGAATGAAAACATAAAAGAAAAATCAAAATAAAAAGACTTGTATATACTATACATAGGTATAATACCTATATCTATACCTGTACAAATAGCACTTGTATTTTCTTAAGTGTACAAATTATATCAGAAAAAAATAAAAATATAATTAAGTGTATAAAAGTATTCTATAAATTTATAAAATAATACACAAAAATAAATAAACTAAAATCACAAAATAAAAATAAAATAATAAAATATATAGATACCTAAAAAGGCAACTTGTAAAGATATACCTCATAAAAATAATTAAAAATCACTGTAAAATACTTTATAAAATAATAAACATTTTTCATTTAATAACCAAAATTTAATTCGTTTATTTTCTATTTTTTATTTAAATTAATAAATCTTTTTCCATGGATTTTTCCTTATTGGTCCACGTGGACCAATCAGGGGACAGTCAGAGTTGACCTTGGTCAACTAGTTGTCCTAGCCCTGTTAACTCGTCAGAGCCTCAGTTTTCGCCATTTTCGTCGATTTTTACAGGCTCCATCATCCACATTTTCAGATCGAAGTCTTCATGACTTTTATTCCTTGGTATATGGTCTTTCACGGCCATGCGATTACTCGGCCTGGGGATCACTGTGGCGCC
The DNA here is from genome assembly GCA_037367405.1 of Ottelia alismoides. NCBI lineage: Eukaryota > Viridiplantae > Streptophyta > Magnoliopsida > Alismatales > Hydrocharitaceae > Ottelia > Ottelia alismoides. The sequence continues at coordinate 196,890 of JAZKJV010005133.1, read as the reverse complement.
TGCGACATGTTGATCTTTGAGCCACTGCAACCAAAGAGTCAAACACCTTATATGCCTCCCCCGATTTTCCTTTCGATTTTTGAACCCCATTTCACCCCGATTTTTCCCCCTTTGGCTCGAGCTGGAGATCTGAAGGTGATAGCTTCAGAATCCCCTCTTCAAAGTGGTGGATCGACGCGGGCTTGGGCGAGTTCCACACCTCCGGCGAACCTTGCTGTTGAGGTACCTTCAACCTCGGGCCTTGTCCCTTGAGGAGCTTATATCCCTCGTTTTTCTTCGTTTTTTTATTCCCCATAGTCGTAGCTTCACGTATCCACCGTCAGACCCCCATATTTTCCTGATTTGTACTTGGGTCCCTATCCACATCACCTCATGTGACTCACGCACGTGGGGTGGGGGGGCATTTTGCGAGGACCCCCTGTGGGTTTTTATATTTAGTTTTAGTCTAGGAACTTCTTTATTAAGTGTAATATTTTTGGGAAAATTGCAAGTAAGCTCCCAGGTTCTAGTTAATTACGTTTAGGTTCTCCCCAAGCGCGTGAGTCACACGTGTTTGGCTGGGAATTTTGTGCTTGTACCCCTGCAGGTTTTGTAATTTGCATTTGTCCTGGAACTTTGTTGATAGTTATCTATTTTGTGGAGAAATAGCACTGTGGCCCTTGATTTCTGAATATTCACATTTATGCCCTTGCTAGTAGTGTAGTTTCTCTTTGTTGTCTCCATTTATTTCATGCATCTATAATATCCTAAAAATCACTAAAAAATTAACTTAGGCTCCTGTTTTGTTACTTTTTCACGCTATATTTTTACTTTGAATTTTCCTTGCATTTTATTATTTATAAAAATTGAAAAACATGCATTTTCAACACTGTTTGCATTAGAAAATACATAAAAATTATAAAAAGTTTTGAAAAATTCCAAATAATTATATTCTATTTGTTTTCATGTGTTTTAACTTTATTCTAAAAATCACTAAAAATTTCAAAAGAAAACTCTTAAAAACTACAAAACTCCTAAAATCATAAAAATCTTAAAAACTCCAGAAAAATCCTAAAAATCTAATTTTTGTCTCTGAATTTGCTCTGATTTATTACCTGTACTTTAAAATTAATTTGAGGAATTTTGGACTCCATTTCATATTTTCATCCTCATTTTAATTTCGGCCAACAACTTTGATCACTATTTTCTAGTATCTTTGCCTTTAAAAATACCAAAAAAATATAGAAAAATGACAAAAACATTAGAAAAATATAAAAGGCACAAAAACACTTTATTTACTGTATTTTGAGTATTTTTCCCTATTTTTATCTCTATCTTACCTCTAGTGTATATATTCCTTACATATCTTATATCTTTATTAAAAGAAAAAAAGAAAATACAAAAACACAAAATATAAAAAGAAAATACAAAATCAGTAAATTGGAAATCAAAATATCAAAATATAAAATAAAAAATCAAATAAAAAATTAGAAATTAAAAACCCATAAAAATTTGCACACTTGTAGGCATTTATTCACATTTACCCTTGAGCACTTATTTTTTGATCTATCCTGCTTGTCCCCTGTGTTCGACACTCTACACATACTTGTTGTAGAGTTATAATAAATTTTAACTCCACAAGTTGATTTTCATTGCTTGATCTATCTATTGTGGTTGATTGTTGATTTATTCAGGTTTCGTGAGCGGTCGCTACAACGACTTCATCTCCGCCTTGGGTGGGACGTATTTTGACCCTCGTAAAATCCGAGTTATCAAATGGCGTCGTTGCCGGGGAGTAACAACGTATAGATCTGATTCATTTGTGTGATAGTGATTATTTGTCCATAGTTTTGTCTTATTCATTTTTTTATTTACATTGCTTGAGCTATCTAATCCCTCCTCTTTGTTGACTTTGTGGGAGGTACCGCGGATCGAGGGAGGTGCGTTTCCTTAGGCGCCTGCGCACCCACGTGAAGCCGGCTTCGGCCTGCTATCCCTGCACGAAGAAGATTTAGAGAGATTTTGTAGATTATCTCCATTGACTTTCTTACATATGTTTGTGATGTAACTTAAACCGAACTTACAGGACACTTCAGCACTTCACGAGGTCCAGTGCCCGAGGGATTGTTCCCTTGGGGGCCTCTTCGGTTATTCATGGTTTTTTCGCGGTTTTTGTCGAGTTTTTTACATGCTTGTTTCATGCGGATTTAGCCCCTAGATTTAGGAGTTTTGATTGATTGTGACGTAATTAGTTAAGGCCAAACACTTAATATCTTGCCTGTGCCTATAGATCGTAATTGAACTTAGCTAAAAATCAACTGAAAAAGCTATTGACTTGTATTAGAGACCACGTGCCGGGAGGGGTCGTATACAACGCGTGCAGGATCCATTGTGGTGGACACCGATCAGCTCCCAAGACCGGACTCCAGTCTCTCTTTCTAGTCATAGCTACTTGTGCTTCACGATTAATAGAAGTTGCTCATTTAGGGATGATTTCCTCATGCATCATATAGGTAGTTTTATTCTTGTCTTTAAATTTATGCGTGGATCACCCTGCATGTAGAGTGCTGGAGTAAGGTACGCATTTCTATCTTTGCACGCATCATAGTGTTTGATCGCGCATCGGCTTTTCCGACTTCCTCCCCCATTTTATTGGACTCTAAATAACCTAGGAAATCGGAAAATTCGTTAGGCGTTATTTTTTATTCAGAAAAAATACCTAAAAAGAGATAACCACATAAAATTGGGACTGCTAATGCAAACTTGACCATAAAACTCATCCCACCAAAAAAATTTTGTATTGGGGAGAGTAACCCCCACCTTGTTTGATTTATCTGCAACGAGAGAGTGAGCCGCGCACTAGGCTAGAGCCACGCCCGAAATCTTGGTTGACTACTGGTCTTGGTGAGTTGTACTCCAGTGAGGATCTCTCTGGTAGCCGGTAAAGTGGACCACGACGTCCTTAACAGAGGGGGTTGATCGGGTAGCCGGTAAATGGTCCGCAACTCCTACTGGCTGGGAAAGATCTCATTTGGGATTGGGACAGTAGGCTAGGAGAGTTGGGTTCCCAACATTTCACTTAATTGCTCTGATAGATTGACTGATCACCTTAATAAAATTTGACAAGATAAAAGACCGGACCTTCACGGTCATCAACTCAAGAGTTGTGTAGGTGAATTGGGGGTTTAATTGACCATGTTGTTTGCAATCCAGATCTCATCCGCCTTTTTCTCAAGATCACGATGATGTGAAGGAGATCCCTTGGGCCACGTCTGGTGGCACCGCTATCGAGCATTCCTCCCTTTTCATCTAGGTTGACTTCGTGGGTGTTTAGACCCGCTTTCCGAGCCTGAGTTCACGTCTACCCTGTTCCCCCTCGATCACCCTTCTTCTATCAGTCCTGTGGTGTCAGAAGATAGCACAACAGAGATTTCTGGACATTTGACGGCACCTGAGATGGGTACCTTTGCCTTTGTAGAGACCCAAGACATGGCCAGCAGTGAGGGACGCCCAGATGAGCAGGGACAACCTCCATATGTATTTGATCAGACTGCCATCAACAATTCATTGCTAGCTTCCCTGGAGACGATGCAGAGACAGATCAGAGATCTGGGAGCCTTCATGGGCGACATTATGAGAGAGTTGGCGTAGATGCGAGCAGATTGTGAAGACAGATCTGAGGGCGGTGGAGAGATACCCGATGACAGAGCTGAAGGAGGAGGCGGAGCAGGAGACGACCAACAACCAGAGAGGCCACAACCGATGACCATGAGACAGTTGCACAACCCAGCTGCAACCCTCGCTCACTGATGGATCCAGCTTCCTCCCATTGTTGGGAATTTTGAGCTTCGCCCCCAGACCATCCAGTTGTTACCCAAATTCCATGGGTTAGCCACCGAGGAGCCTCATCTCCATCTGCAGGAGTTTGAGATGATTTGCAACACTGTCTACGAAATACTAGTGGACGAGGACACAATAAAGATGATTGCCTTCCCGTTCTCATTAGCTGATCGAGAAGCCTATTGGCTAAAGCATCTTTGGAGGCTTGTCACAACTTGGGAGCAGCTCCAGACCGCAACTTGAATAAGTATTACCCTCTCGACCGGACCAACGCAGCACGAGCAATGATCAGCAACTTCACTATGATCCTAATGAGCAGTTCCACGAGGCTTGGGATCAATTTAGAGACCTCATTGACCGGTGTCCACACCATGACATGTCAAAGCCCAACTTGGTTCAGAGTTTCTTTTGTGGGCTGACACCGGAGCTGTAAGGGCTTGTGAATGCCTCTTGTGGTGGGTCATACTTTTCCAAGGGTGAAGATGATGTTTGGGCCATCTACGAAGGGATGGCAGAGAACTCTACAGTCATGGCCCAAGTACGAGTCTACACACAGCAGAAGGCCCCACAAGGGGCAAGATCATATCAGAGGATCGCCCGCATCGATGCCGATCTCCACACTCCGTCAGTAGCCGCAACTCAAGCCGAATCCGCCGCAGCCGACATGGGGATCATTAGCGGGAAGTTGGACCGCATCGAGATCCTCGAGAAGATGTAGAGTCAGGCGCTGGCCCATATGGACTAGTTGACGAAGACCATCAGTGACCTGAAGACACATATCTTCTACATTCAGGAAGCACAGACGTCCACGCAACCCCCCAGATCGCGTGCTGATTCCAGTAGTAGCAGCTCTACCCAGCCCTCTGCCCCACATCGTCAGGTTCACCACATCCAGGCAGAGCTGGTTCAGCAGCTACAGTATTACCCATCGCAGCCACCATCTCAAGACACTCAGATGGTGGTTTATCAGTCGAATCAGCCACTGACAGTTCTACCTCCACCATCCTTCGAGTAGGAGCCATTGATGGAAGTCAATGGGATATGTATGACCGGTACCCTCAGTAGGCCGGGATTCGTCGTGATCATCCCGGATTCTGTTGGACCACCGGAGGTACCTCCTCCCAACAACAGTCTCCCGCTCAAGGCGGTCAGAGCAACCAGCAGCAACATCATCCCTATCACTCCCAGCAGCAATATCAGCAGGGTCCTCATCCCTCTTATCAGGGACAACAGTGGAGACAACGTCAACAACCTCACCAGACATACTAGCCTCCCCCTCACTATTCTCTGCAGCAGCAGCCTCATTTCCAGCAGGGAAACACTTCCGGTTCTCAGCCACCTGCCTTTGAGAACCCAGCTCTAGATGACCTCGCCCGCTTGCTCTCTGAACAACAGGCATCCTTCCGATGGGAAATGGAGGAGTTCCGGCAGGAGATGAGGGATATCATCAAGGGTAAGGCCTCCATACCTGCACAGATCGAGCCTAATCTGAACAATCTGAAGAGGAAGTCCGAGCAGGTATAGTTTACAGAGGATACCTCTCCTAGTGACTATTTGAATGACATATCTTCTTTTATGTACGATGCTGATTTCGTGACTATTAGGAGCGGTAGGATGCCAGCCGGCGGTGCCTCATCTGAGCGACAACCACACAAGGAACCAAGAGCGTCAGATGAGGAGAGTAGCGGTGTTGATGCTGTTGATGATGTTGATGATGGTGGTGCTGATGCCACCAAGGATGCAGATCCAGATGACGGTGCTGAGGCCATCGTGACACTCGATGGAGACGATGGTGCTGAGACCACCATTTTGCTTGATGCAGATCCAGAGCGTGGTTCTGATGCCGCAAAGTCAGATGTCGTGGGTGGTACTGAGGCCACCACTTCAACTTTTGTTGAGCTCCCACCTGTTGTGTTGCCACCTTTTGTATCTCAGGACTGTGGTAACAAGAAAAAGAACAAAAATATGAATAAAGGAAAGGTTTCTGTATCCACTTTGAGTCCATATGTGTTGCATGATGACCATTGTATGGATTCCATTCCTTCACAGGCACAGGGACCTTTTCCTAGTCCTCCATCTGAGGAGGCCCCAACCATCGCCTTCCCTCAAGCACTCCGCTTGGCGAAGGAGAATAAAAGAGAAAATCCCAAAAAGACTCACCAGTTAGAGTTCAGCAACTAGATGATTGATAGATTCCAGATCCAGCTGACTCTACAGAAGGCGCTTGCGCACATCCTCCTTTTCCAAAAGAACTTGAGAGAGAAGACTACAGTCCGCAGGAAGAGGAGGAACCGCAGAGATAAGATTCATGTGCTCACCCGTTCTACTTGCTTTTCCATTCAGAATAGATTGCCAGCCAAGAGATCTGATGCAGGAGCTCCCTATGTCAAATGCGAGATTCAGGAGCAATAGTTTGACCGTACTATATTAGACAACATCTCTTCTATCAACCTCCTTCCTCCAGCCTTACTCGACCGATTGGAGTTTGGTCCTCTTCTTCGAAGTAGGACAGTCTTTCAGTTTTCTGATAGATCGATTAAGAGGCCGAAGGGGTTGTTGCGAGACATGATCGTTACCATTCAGGGCCTGAAATTCCCCGTGGACTTTGTTCTACTGGACATGGAGATCCCTGAGTCGGTAACAGATACCCCCATCATACTTGGATGCCCATTCTTGGCCACTACCAAGGCGGTGAACCGACCATGATAGTGGGAAGGTATACTTTCACGTAGAGAGCGAAAGTAGACAAATAGAGACGATCGACGAGACTAGAGTGAGAGAATCAGCATGCTCAGAGCAGTCAAGTGATACCGAGCAGATGACAGAGGCTGAGCGAGACGTCCACCAGGAGTGTGATTTTATGATGACAGATGATGAATCCATTTGGACAGATCCAGTAGCACAAGCCCTCGCCTTGCCCGCAGATTCAACATACTTACAACTTATGGCAGTTGAGAGCTTGGAGAGCACACCCCTGGACAGAGACACCTTTGAGGCTGACAGTTCTGGGATGAGTGGTGAAGCAGAGTTTCATTCGTGTTCTTCAGATTCAGATCCCTCAGCTTCAGACATTGATTGGGATGATTTTGATGATTACTTGTCATGTCTGATTGCTTCTGAGCCAACCGCTAGGACGAAGAGCGAGCCAGTACAGTTTACAGATGACTCAACAGGGTTCCCTTCGTCAGATTGTCATGTACATCGAGAGTTCTCTCATGCAGACCTGGTAGCCTTCACACATACATATCAGAAGCCAAATCTGTTACCTCCCAGTTGTCCAGAATTGAAGCCCTTACCGCAGTCGTTGAAGTACAAATTCCTTACGGGTGAGTCAGATATGCACCCAATCATTAGCTCAACGGATTTTACTGAAGAACGAGAATCTTGTTTGGTGGAGGTTCTTGAAAGAAACCGCAAGGCGATTGGATGGAGTATAGCTTATCTCTAGGGGATCAGTCCGGCTCTGTGCTCCCACCATATCTACCTCGAAGAGGACGCTAAGCCCTCGCGTGAGTTCCAGCGACGGCTGAACCCGAATCTTCGAGACGTGGTCATGAAAGAAATATCCAAATGGTGGAGCGTCGATTTTATCTACCCCATCTCTGACTCCAAGTGGGTTAGTCCATTACATGTGGTACCCAAGAAGACGAGTATCACTACAGTTGTGAGCGAGTCTGGAGAGGAGATAACTATCTGGGTACCCACTTCTTGGAGGGTCTATGTGGACTACAGACGATTGAATGAGGCCACCAAGAAGGATCATTTTCCACTGCCATTCATTGATCTTATCGAGATGCTAGCTGGGAAGAGTCACTATTATTTTCTTGAAGGGTACTCCGATTATAATCAAGTGTCCATTGCGCCCGAAGACCAAGACAAAATGACAATCACATGTTCGTTTGGGATGTATGCTTTCAGACGGATGCCCTTTGGCTTGTGTAACGCCCCGGCGACATTCCAAAGGTGCATGTTGTCCATTTTCTCGAACATGGTAGGTGACTGTTTAGAGATCTTCATGGATGACTTCTCAGTCTATGGTGATGGGTTCGATGCTTGTCTTGACTGCCTAGACCGCGTGCTTCAGCGCTGCATAGAGATTAACCTTGTCCTATCTTGGGAGAAGAGTCACTTCATGGTGACTCAAGGGACGGTCCTTGGTCATATCATCTCCAACAGGGCCATGGACGTTGATCCGGGAAGGTGGATATCATTAGAAAACTCAATCCACCGTCCAATCTGCGTCAATTGCGGTCTTTTCTGGGGCATGTCGGTTTCTACCGACAATTCATTCACGACTTCAGTCGTATTGCCCGACCGCTCACTGATTTGCTGACGAAAGATACCGAGTTCATTGTGGATGATAAGTGTCTTGCGTCTTTTGAGACTCTCAAGAATATGGTTGTCACGGCTCCTGACCTTCATCCACCCGATTGATCTCTTCCATTTGAGATCATGTCGGATGCTTCTGATTTTGCCGTAGGGGCTGTGCTTGGACAGAGGAGGGATGGATTGTTGTATGCCATTCACTACGCTAGTCAGATTTTGGATGCCGCTCAGCGGAATTACACCGTGACTGAGAAAGAGATGCTAGTTGTAGTCTTTGCTTTGGATAAGTATCGATCATATATTATCAAATCTAGAGGGATTATCTTTACATATCACACCGCCATCCGGTATCTCATAGCCAAGAAGGATGCCAAATCTCGCCTTACTAGATGGATCCTTCTGCTCCAGGAGTTTGACATTGAGATTAAGGATAAGCCTGGAGTTAAAAATGTGGTGGCAGATCACCTCTCGCTTAGAGAACCTTTAGAATCTGAGCCCAACGCACATATTACAGAGACATTTTCAGATGAGGCGATCTTGGCTATCACCTCGCGCCCATGGTACGCCGACATTGTGAACTATCTTGTCGCCAAGACGGTTCCACAAGGTTGGTCCAGGCAGAAACTTGAGACCTTCCTTGCGAAGGCCAAGTTTTACCATTGGGAGGATCCCGTCCTTTATCATGAAAAAGCGGATAGCATCTGGAGGAGGTGCATTCCTCAAAAAGAGCAACATAGCGTCCTCACCTATTGCCACAAGCTTGACGCGGGAGGACATCATTCTGGGAGACGTACAACACATAAGGTGCTCCAGTCCGGCCTTTGGTGGCCTACTCTCTTCAAGGATTCCGATGAATTCGTGAAGAGGTGTATTAACTGTCAGAAGATGGGCACTTACGGACAGAGAGACATGACGCCCATGCAACCCATTCACTTTTGTGAGGTTTTTGATGCATGGGTGCTTGATTTCATGGGCCCATTTCCTAAGAGTCAGAGATTTGAGTACATTCTTCTTGCTATGGATTATGTGAGTCGTTGGGTTGAGGCCATCCCTGCCCGAGCAGCAGATGCTAAGATCGTGTGCTGATTTTTGAGGAAAAATATTATTTCACGGTTCGGGGTACCTAGAGTTCTGATTTCAGACGGGAGGTCTCAATTTATTAACGACAAGGTAAGGGCCCTTGCAGATGAGTTCAACATTGACCATCGTATTGTCACTCCATATCACCCTTAGACTAATGGTCTTGCTGAAGTATCAAACAGGGAGATCAAGACTATTTTACAGAAGGTTGTCCGCCCATACCGAAAGGATTGATCACAGCTTTTGGACTCGGTCTTGTGGGCCTATCGGACTTCATTCAAGACACCATTAGGGGCATCTCCCTTTCATCTCGTCTATGGCAAGCCATGCCATTTACCAGTGGAGATCAAGCACAAGTCACTATGGGCAGTTACAGAGTTATTGTTGGATCCCGAGAGTATAGGAGAACAGAGGAAAGCAGAGTTGGCATCCCTGGAGGAACTGAGAGATACAACCTTTTCGAGTAGCCTACAATACAAGGAGAAAGTGAAGACATGACACGATTCTCATATCAGCCATAAACAGTTTGATCCCAATCAATGTCTAGGCAGAAATTATTTCAAGGGAAATTACAGAGTAAGTGGAAAGGACCATATGTAGTTAGAAAGGTACGTGACAATGGTAATATTGATATATCCGAGTTGTCATCTTCCTCTACCTTTCGAGTCAACGGTCAATGCCTGAAACTATATCTAGATCATGATCCGCCGATCGTGACATTGCCCCTATTCATTTGGTATGAGATGTACTCTTTGACTCACATCACCTGCGTTTCATACATGGTATCGCTTCTATCTTCCACTGTATAGATCCATTTGTCCATATCATTCATTCTTTCTTCCGTATGTCTGCCTCCCCATTGTCATCTTATGATTTTGCTATACTTAGGACGTACTTTGTCCTAAGTATAGGGGGATGCACATACTGAGATGTGATCTGTGTATTCTCTTTTCTTCTTTTCTTCTATATTTTCTTTATCTATCAAAAAGGTGTCGTCCCTTTTTGTCAGTCTTCTATACTCAAGACGTACTTTGTCCTAAGTATAGGGGGTGTGCACCCCAAATTCTTCTATTCTTTGATCCTCTCCACTGTCTCCTCTTCTTGTCTATACTTAGGAATACCTTACCCTAAGTATAGGGGGAGACAGTTGATGAATTTGCGATTCATCACTCTAAAAGTTGAAAATAGAGCTTTGTTCCCGAATAATCAGATGTATATTTCTACTTATATTTCATAATTAGCTTGTATGCATTGATAAAATCTGCATATTAGCATTCATATTGCATTAATAAGAAGCCCAATTCACTTGTAAATATTCACCTGTATATTCACCAAATTTCACCTATTTGTATATATTTTAGACTAACTCCAAATGCAATAAAATCAACTCCATAATGTATATATTACTAACACTAATTAAAGAAAAATATTAAAAAATACTAACTTATAAAATTGACAAATAAAACCCCAATCTAAGTTTGAAACTAGGAGCCTTAAAATGCACATCTCTCTCTCATACAGTGTCTGATTTTGGTCTACTCACTTTTTAAGTAATATACATTCAGAGATCTTCAAAACAAGATTAATTTCATTAAAATTAGAACTCGTATGCAAAACTTGGGTTTTGGGCCTCATTTGTATATTGTATATATTGACCTTTTTGCCCCTACATTTTACCGTTTCAATTTTTAAATTATTAAAAAATAAAAAATAAATTAAATTGTAAATATTCTTCTCTTATTTTCTCTATTTTTATTTTGATTTTTCTCTTATTGAAAAATGACAAAAAATTGCAAAAGACAAAAATGTGGTATTTTATACTTATAACGCACCACCAAAAATACATTTTATACAGATGATTTCATTTGATTTTCGGATCTTCACAAAAGTTTTAGATCTCGTCGAGACGAGCAAATTTCGTGTTGACCCATTTTGATTTAATCCCTTTTGTTATTTCTTTTTTATTTTTCTTTACATTTAATTTTTGAATTTTCTAGGAGCGGCATGTGGCCGCTCCCAGAGCCGCCACATGTTACCCCATTTTTTAATATTATTTTTGGATTTATTATTATTATTATTTTACTATTACTATTTTAAATATTTTTAGTAGCCTACTATATTATTTTATTAATTATTTATTTTATCCTCCTTTTTACCTCTTCTCCCCTTACTTGCCTTCCACTCGAAGCCATGAACTCCCCATTATTCCATCTTCTCCACCTCTTTTCTAACTTCCCCCTCCTCTTTATATTCTCATCCCCTCCTCCATTGTCCATCATCCACCGATCTTGAGAGAGAGCCCCAACCCTCGTATCATTCCTGGTGACAGCACGGACGAGACGATCTGAGCGACGATGAGCTCGGTCGTCTTCGACCGTGGTGAGATCTAAGGAGCCTTACAACTCCTTGTTGCAGCTTCCACACAAGCTGCTCAAGCTTCGGAGCACCCTCCATCTCCTCGAGGAGACGACGGAAGCCACACACCATGGCTCCACTTTCGACGAATCACAGGTAAGTAACTCCTCTTCTTGTCCTTGTCAATTTTCTTTATCTAACAAAATTTCCCCCTTGTTGTTCACCAAACACCATCACACACAAATCACATCATTCACCACTTTTTCTATTTCATTTCTACCATTGTTTGCTATTTACAAAGAAAATATAAAAGAATTACAAAACAAAATAAAAAAAGTTGCAGGTCTTGCACGGCCTGGCGGTGTCGCCGTCCTCCATCCCAACCGCCCGTCGGCCCAGCTGCGCCCTCCATCGTGCGCGGCTGGGTGCTGCCCTATCGACGCCATCCCTGCTCCGCGCCACCTTTATGTAGCCCAGCGGCTGCCCTCGCGGCCCCTTGCCGCACGCCCAGCGCCAGCGCTAAGGGCGGCGTTCCACCTCCCGCCGGCATCAACCCCGCGCAATACGCCTGCCCTCCGCGTGCCCAGCTGCTCCGCCCGCCCTCCGCGCACAGTCGTCTCCCCCGCGGTTGGACCCGCTGCCCACGATGCCAGTCGTGCCCCTTACGGCGCTGCCGCCTTGGTCGCGCCTCGCCCTGGCAACGACGCCATTTGATTGTTCTGAAATCTACCCTTTTAATGTTGTCGAATTGATGATTTTGTTGTAGTCAGATAAATCCGGATCGATAAAAAATTAACCGCACAAATCGATGAATCGACGAATGAATTAACAGACGGTTTTATGTTTGTTTAACCTGGGCAAGCCCCTGGTTCGACTCAAGGAGACAAAGGAACAACTTGGGATCAGATTAAATGAATTAAATTGCAGTTTTTCTGACCCCCGAGCCATCGTGTAATTATCCATTTTTTCTTTAATTGTTTTTCTCACCATTTCTGTATATATATCTCTCTGACATAATTTTTATCTTTTTGTGTGAGGGCCCGATGGACTTGGAGCGGCTTACTTGAAGCCGACGCATCTCGAAGTGCATCGGAGGCCGACAATTCATGGATCACGTCAGCTATTGAGATGCCAAAAAGATTTTTATTAACTTGTAAAAAAAGGTGTCTGCATTTACAACAGTTCCAGTTTGGGATCTCGCGCGTGTAAGTCATAATAAAACGTGTCCCTGTGTGTTGTGTGGTTGCTTTACGTAGAATAGGACCTGCACTTGAGGCTCTTAGAGCTTACTACGACTGTTTGTGCTCGTAAAATTTAGGACAACACTTCACATATAAAAGACGGACTTAGACCGTAGGACTTAGCCTTCGGGGTGAAGTTCCAGCCTTGTCAGCCTCTGCCTGCTTGCAGGTAGATAGGGGCAGGTCTTTGAATCCATCAACTTGGGATAGGAGCGAAGAAAGGAAGGGCGTTGGTATCTAAGGCGACATGTTAAATAGGGGAGACGCATCCGGCTTTTTAGCCGACTCCCTATAGGCCGCATAACCTTTGCTACTTGTCTGAGAATTCACACTTAAAATCAACCAGACTAATCGGATTTGGTTTCGGGTCCTTCACCGTGTTTAGTGTAGACTCAGGGTTTGATCTTGCATTTGTCTTTGTGTCTGTCCGTGTGTGTTATACTGTGTAATTGCACATTTTCTGCCTCAACCTTTTACATTCATCATTTCCTCTTCAAGATGTCGGGATATTGGTCCCCATACCCTGTGACCTCTGGTCATTCTTCCTGGACCATATACCGTTCATCTTCACCTTCTCCTTCTTCCATGTATCCTCTGCCATCCACAGGAGATCCTTACCCATGGTCGATTCCACCCCGACCCGATTATGAAGTCAGAATTTCGACTGACTCCTCCACTTCTTCGCATTTCTCACCTACTCCATATTCTAACACTCCGAATCCACTTCCACCTTGGGCTGACTGTCCTTACTCTCGAGAGATTGCAGGAATCAAAGAATCGGATGAAGAGCAGGCAACTGTTGAGACAGATCAAAATTATATGCCCCCACATACTTCATTCTCACCTCAAGTAGGGACCATACAACAATTTACATATACACATCTCGACTTGACCTTAGGGCATAACTTGGTCGATTAAACAACCCGAATGGAGAGGCATGTACATCATGATTTCACAAACTTGATTGACTTTAGTGATCAAGCTTCCATTAACCAACCATCATGTCACATATTCGGAGAGCCTATACATTCACAGGAGTGGAATCATGAGGTAGACTTACCAGTTTCCCGTTCATTTACTCCATCATATGATGCTCCGACCAATATCTGCCATTTGTATGGTGCATACCTAGGATTACATGCCAGAGTCTAGGTATGTTGAGTATGAGACCCCAACATCTCAACAGTTTCCTCCAATTGATCGGTGTCATGAGAATTTTGTGGAGGATGACATCTCTAGACTTATTAAGAAAAATGAATCATTTAGTAACAAGTTGAGAGATGTTATGGAAATATTGCACTCACTTTCTGCCAGCTTTGAAATGATAGTGGAGAAGGAAGTAAGTAGATATGATGTTGAAAACCGAGCGAGCATCAGGGAACCCAGAGATTTTGTACATCTGGAGTCCATTCTATCTCCCTCTTCTACTAACCAATTACCCTCCATTTCAGAGTCTGATCATTCATCCACCAAAAACATCAAAAAATTGAAAAATCAGAAAAATCTATAAAAATTAAAAATGAAAAAGACTTAAAAAAATTGGATCCAATCTTAAGGGAAGCACTCGCTGAGGAATTGATTTTTAAACATCCCTTAATAAAGGCCATAGATCACTTCCCCGACCTCAAGAGATTTCTAAAGAGTAAAATGATGCCCAAGAGATCGGGAAATAAGAGGACAAGGGACACATATTGTCTATGGCCACCTCCTTGGCGATGGGGAGAAAGACCAAGAGCCGCAGAGTGAAGTGGTTGTCTAGGGTTGAATGTGAAATCAAAGAGACTATCTTTACCCATGCAAGAATCGATGATAACTCTCCGATAAATATCCTTCCTACCTCTGTGTTTGACAAGCTCAAACTCAGGACAATTAGAAAGTTGAGAGAGATCGTTCAGCTGGCTGATCGATCCATCAAATGGTCTAGAGGAAATATTTCAACCATCATTACTTTCAAAGATGCTCTACTCCAGGTGGACTTCATGATCATTGACATCGAGCACCGAGGAGAGTTTACCCAGTCTCCGATTATTCTCGGGAAGCCGTTCTTAGCCTCAGCTAAAGTGACTAAAGATTATGAGACTCGGGAGATCGATTTCTCAGCATTGGGAGCACTCTGACCTCACCCATTCTTTGATACACTTTACTCTAAGGTGACCCGCACATCCGCTGACAGTCGTGACAATCGAGAGGTAGATGAGTCCCACCTCTCTGCTACACCTGAGAGACCGACTGCTCGGACGACCGTTAGTTCTGAGACTCCCCACACCTTCACTTCATCAACTGCTTGCGCCACCGCCGTGATAGCTTCTAAGAAGGACTCACGACCAGACGCAATCATTAAGTCGGACACAACCTTTGTTGATTGTCTTGACCGTTTTGATGATCCGACACAAGAGCCCAAATATGCCAAGCCAACTGAGACCACTAGCACCTTCCCGAGACATGTGCTGACCCTTGGGGAATATTACAATATATATGGTGAATCGTCTGATGAGGAACCCATGGTCAGCACCACATCACGTTCTGGACCTTCAAAGGAAACAACCAAGACTAAATTGACTCCAAATAAAAACACGGTTGCTCTATCTTCTAGTCGTCTATCTAGTGAGAGGAAGTAAAGAATTGATTCCTCGAGGTGTTCCCCCGAACCTCTCAAGGCGCGTCGCTCTCATCTCCCTCTCAATGATTCATGTTCTAGGAAATTGACTAAGAAAGTTTCCTTCAACACACCGGAGAAGGAATTTTTGGAGGAGTCCTCATCTGGTCCGGATAAGGTGATTTATATGAGTGAGCTCAGTTGAGTTGTTCTCAAGCCTTATCTGAGCAAGCAGCCGTGTGTCGACCCTCGTTGGACGATCTCTACACCTCACTATTATTCATCTGAGGATGATTTTGACGGCAACACATATATATATATTATCCACCTCCTCTCGTCAGCAAGAAGGTTCGTTATAAACCTTCTTAATCCTTGTATATTCTCCCTCTTTCTTGTATATACTTTCTCTCCCTCCCTCCCCAGTGATTCGAATCACTAACCCTGACTCCATATCGTTTCATTTTGTGACTATACTTAGAATAACCAAATTCTAAATATAAGGGGGAGAGTGACCCGCGTCTATTTATTGTACATCCTCTAGATCACATCGGTTCTCATACTCACTCATGTCCTATACTTAGGCTAACCAGAGCCTAAGTATAGGGGGGACGATTCCCGTCATGTATATACACATCCATTTCCCCTCTTGACCTCGTCCGCCCCATTTTTTATCTTCTTTTACACTTAGGCTACCAGAGCCTAAGTATATGGGAGGGGGGGCAGAGCGACTTCTAAACATTTTGTAATTTTAGCTCTCCTACGCTTAGTACGAGCTGCCTTTTTCATCGCTTTTTGTGCTCTAGGACATAGCACACGTTAAGTATAGGGGAGTGTGTATATATTAAATATATACACTTTACCCATAGCTTATATTTTCTTGTACTTTCGCGTATTTTTGTATATATAATGCAATAATTATGGGGTGGGTAAAAATTGAAAAAAAATACATGTATACTTGTATAATATGTATAATATGTATAATTCTTATAAAAAATTTTTGTATACTATGTATATTATTACAAGTTGTTGTAAAAAATATTCTTGTAAAAATTGTTGTATACCAGAAAATAAGAATAAAGGCTTCTTATTTACTCTTGCATATCATCCTTGCATTTCAAAAAAATAAATCTTGCATTTCATTCATCTCTATAACATGCCATCTACATCTCATCTGCATATGAAAAGTGGAAAGCTAGTGGGTTCTGAACCAAGTTATGAATAAATGTTGAGGATGGTCTTGATTTGACCTTAACCCACCTAATTTCAGAGGAACCTTATAGGAACTGCAGTTAAGATTTCTCAGGTCAAGTGACTTAATTCTTTGAGTCCGCAAGTCTATGATCACATGTCATCTTAATTAGTCTAAGTAGATATTTCGTGCACATGCATGATTCTTTTAGACAGTGACCTAACTTGGACAAAGCACAATGCACGTAGCTCTTCATTGATGAGGTGGTGAGGAAGTAGAATCCTTTAGCTTGGAGTAGCACACGGGTGGAAACATCCGTCCTCCTCTAGGGAGGGTAATGCATCTCAACCTAGTCTGATGGTGTTGACGTCTGAGGAAGGGATGCTATGGGTTGCAATAATGCTTCAAAAGAGGGATAGTCTATTGGCTCAAGAGGAAAAACTCCTAATGTACATGATGCACCTTGTTCTAAAAAAAGGAGAGAGAAAAATGCAAGAACTCCAAAAAGAATAGACATGCGAGATAGAAAATAAAATACCTGTCGGAGTATGTATATTAGCAAGAAGTCTGCAGTTGGATGACTTGGCTACACTGGTCAGGCATCCCCGGATAGGTTACACTGGCTATCGTCCATTCTTTCTCCACCCCCTCCTCTTGAGCTGGTCGCACTTGAACTTAGAAGGGAATACCCCGCTCCTTGAGGAAAGAGTTACTGGACTAGGGAATTAGAGTTACCTTGTTAGAGGAGGCTGCTTCTTAGCTATTTCTGATGTGGAGAGCTATTTATCACTTACACAGTACAAGTAAGTATCATAGTCATCAGAAATTTGCGTTTGAGGATTTGTTCTGACCTGACTATTGAGGCGTCTTGAATAGGAGACTTGTGGAACTTGAAGTATGTTAGGTCTTAAGTTCAGATCCCAATAAGGTTCTGTCACACAATTAATCCAAAGGGCGAGTCAAGCTCCATTTTCAACTTTTATTCATGACCTTGGTATGGAACCTAATCTCATTTCACTTTTGCATTTCATTTTAGTTGCTCGGGGACGAGCAAGTTTTAAGTATAGGGGGTTGATGAATCTGCGATTCATCACTTTAAAAGTTGAAAATAGAGCTCTGTTCCCGAGTAATTAGATGCATATTTCTACTTATATTGCATAATTAGCATTCATGTATGCATTGATAACATCTGCATCTTAGCATTCATATTGCATCAATAAGAAGCCCAATTCACTTGTAAATATCCACCTGTATATTCACCAAATTTCACCTATTTGTATATATTTTATACTAACTCCAAATGCTATAAAATCAACTCCATAGTGTATATATTACTAACACTAATTAAAGAAAAATATCAAAAAAATACTAACTTGTAAAATTGACCAATAAAACCCCAATCCAAATTTGTAACTAGGAGCCTTAAAATGCACATCTCTCTCATACAGTGTTTGATTTATGTCTACTCAGTTTGAAAGTAATATACATTCATAGACCTTCAAAACAAGACTAATTTCATTAAAATCGGAGCTCGTATGCAGAACTTGGATTTTGGGCCTCTTTTGTATATTGTACATATTGACCTTTTTGCCCCTATATTTTACCATTTTATTTTATTAATTATTAAAAAATCCAAAGAAATTAGATTAAATTGTAAATATTCTTCTCATATTTTCTCTATTTTCATTTTGATTTTTCTCTTATTGAAAAACGATAAAAAAATACAAAAGATAAAAATGTGGTATTTTATACCTATAAGTTGCCACCCAAAAATACATTTTGTACATATGATTTCATTTGATTTTTGGCCCTTCACGAAATTTGTAGATCTCGTTGAGACGAGCAACCTTCGTGTTGACCACTTTTTGATTTAATCCCTATTGTTATTTATTTTTTATTTTTCTTTACATTTAATTTTTGAATTTTCTAGGAGCGACTTGTGGCAGCTCCTGGAGCCGCCACATGTCACCCCATTTTTAATTATTATTTTCGGATTTATTATTATTTTATTATTACTATTTTAATTATTTTTAGTAGCCTACTATACTATTTTATTAATTATTTATTTTATCTTCCTTTTTACCTCTTCTCCCCTTACTTGCCTTCCACTCCAAACCATCAACTCCCCATTACTCCATCTTCTCCACCTCTTTTCTAACTTCCCCCTCCTCTCTTTATATTCTCATCCCCTCCTCCATTGTTCATCATCCACCGATCTTGAGAGAGAGAGTCCCAGCCCTCGTATCGTTCCTGGTGACAGCACGGACGAGACGATCTGAGCGACGACGAGCTCGGCCATCTTCGGTCGTGGTGAGATCCAAGGAGCCTCACAACTCCTTGTTGCAGCTTCTACACAAGATGCTCAAGCTTCAGAGCACCCGTCATCTCCTCGAGGCGACGATGGAAGCCGCACACCGTGGCTCCACTTTTGACAAATCACAGGTAAGTAACCCCTCTTCTTGTCCTTGTCAATTTTCTTTATCTAACAATTTTTCCCCTTGTTGTTCACCAAACACCATCACACACAAATCACATCATTCACCACCTTTTCTATTTTATTTCTACCACAGTTTGTTGTTTACAAAGAAAATATAAAAAAATTTAATAAACAAAATTAAAGAAAAACAAAGTTGCAGGTCCTGCACGGCCTGGTCGGCGCCGCCCTCCTCCATCCCATCCACCCGCAAGCCCAGCCACACCCTCCGCCATGCGCGGATGGGCGCCTCCCCAACGACGCCATCCCTGCTCTGTGCCACCTTCGTGCAGCCCAGCGACTGCCCCCACGGCCCCTTGCCGCACGCCCAGCGCTAGCGCCAAGGGCGGCGTTCCACCTCCCGTTGGCATCGACCCCGCGCAACACGCATGCCCTTCGCGTGCCCAGCTGCTCCGGCCCGCCCTCCACGCACAGTCGGCTCCCCCGTGGTTTGACTCGCCACCCACGATGCCACATGTGCCCCTTGCGGTGCTGCCGCCTTGGTCGCGCCTCGCCACGGCTCGCGCCGCTTGATCGGTGGGGCAGCCAGCCCCGCGACGTGTGTCCGCCAACGTCGCACCCAGCCTCCAGGACGACGATCCCCCTGCGACGCTTGTCCCCTCCGCCGCGTGCCACCGCGGTGCCCCACCACCCCAGTCTTTGCGCGACCCCGCCCCTCTGCCACTAGCGACGTCGCTCCCCACGCCACCCTCGAAGTCCTTCCCCCTTGCGCCCTAGCTTGCAGAAGAAGAATAGGCAGAAGGTCCATTTCCTTTTTTATTTTATTTTAGTTGTAAAAATTGCATAGTCTGTGCTCTAAGTTTTTTATTTGCAAAAGTGCCCCCGTGCACATTTTTAGTTTGTTTCTTTCAATTTCAGTATTGCATTGATACCCCTGCACTGTCATATTAATTTGGACAGTATTTTGCATCATTTTATTCAATCAAAATAGCACTGATAAGCAACTAATTCTTTATCTCGTGGCTATTTATTTACATTTTTGTGAGCATTATATTATTTTATTAAAAATCAAAGATTAAAAATCAGTGATATTCTACCCATTTAAGTTCTGAAATTCATACATAATCCTTTATTCCTCTAAAATTGTGAAAAAATTGCAAATGATGTCTTTAAGTGTGCTTTAATTACTTTCCAAATTTCGTCCAATTTGGAGTTGTCTTGTGCATAAAATAAATTATACAGTGATTTCTGTAATTGATTTTTAATTAAATCCACGAAGATTACTTTTGAGAAATTTCAACTCTCATGGATTTCTTATTAAAATATATATTTGAGAGAAATAACTCTTTGGATAATTTGATTTCGGATTAATTATGAATGAAATACTCACAATCGCTCTATTTTCAGTAAAAAAATTCATAACAAAATCATAAAATGTCAGAATATTCCAAAAATATTATTGTAGTTTCATTTCATCATATTTCACTTCTAGTAATTTTTTCATATTTTTTCATATCATTTACATGCAAAATTGCATAAAAATCCTAAAAAAGATTGCATTCACATTGGATTAGGTTTGCATATCCTTTGTGCATTTTAAATCCAAAAATTACAAAAAAAATACATTTGCATTCATCATTGAATTAGGTTTGCAGAAAAAACATAACTTGGTCAATCTGGTCTAATTTCACATTCAAATTAATTTTGGCTAAGTTGTTGATTTTCTTAATAACCTAGTTCATTCGTATTTGGCATCTGCATTTTTTATTGCATAAAAAAATAAAAAAATCCCACATGAAAAACGACGATCTAACCCCCTCCATCTTGATCCCGAGTTGTTCCTTTGCCTCCTTGAATCGACCCTGGGGCTTGCCTAGCTTAAACAACATAAAACCGCACGTTAATTCATTTGACGATTCATCGATTTGTGCAGCTAATTTTTTGTCGATCCGGATGTATTTGACTGCAACAAAATCGTCAATTCGACAACATTAAAAGGGTAGATATCGGAACAATCAACAATCTGAGTACATTCTGTTCATTCCCACCCTTACCCTCCCTGCCTTGTATACAGTCTGCTATACTTAGCATTATTTGGTCCTAAGTATAGGGGGGATGGTCGACTTCTCATTTCTTCATCTCTTATCCGTTCGTTATTCTTTAGACTTTTCTATACTCAGTACGGGTTATGTCTTCTCTTTTCTCTCTGATCTATGAGGACATAGCTCAAGCTAAGTATAGGGGGGTCGTATATACTGCGTATATACTTTAGCTATAACTCGTACTTTCGTATTATCTTAATAAATATGGCTATTAAAAACCTTAATAAAAAGATGTGATTATTCCTCAAATTCTTTTTGTACTTACTAATTAATACATCAGGTGAAAATGTTTTTAGCAAAATGTTTGAAAAATAGTTTGAAAATCTTTGTGAAAAATCTTTTGAAAACTATTTGGAAAACACTTGTTACATGTTTTCAACCTTTGTAAAACATTTTGTCTAAAAAATTATTTTTCTGTGTGAAATAAAAAGGTTTGAAAAACGATTTGTAAATGGTTTGAAAATGGTTGCAAAAATATTTGAAAAATCTATATATATTGTTTGGAAAACCTTTGCAAAATGATTTTCAAGTGTGTGTATATATCTGTTAAAGTTGTTTATAAAAATTATTTTGGACTATAGTTTGCAAAATTGTTTGAAAAACTTTTGTCAAATAAGTTTGAGGAATACATACATCTCATCTGAAATTCTCTGTATATACCTATAAAATCGACCACTTACCCTTGTAAATTATTAAAAATCTACTTCTTGTAAATATGAAATGCATCCCCGTGTAAATATGTGTACCTAGTTTTTAGCCAAAATCTTTTGATTTTAAAAAAAATCCCAAAAACATTTGCAAAATTAAAATCCAAAAACATTTGAAAAATCTTTTTGAAAATATAAAAAAATGCATATGCATCATCTTTTCAAAAATCCATAAAAAGTTTAAAATCTTTAAAAGTTGCATCACAAAAATATTTTTTGTATTCTGCATAGCATTTGCATAGCATTCATATTTTTCGGATTGAGTTTGATAGTTGAACGAGTCTAAGTAAAATCTGAAGATTGGAGCTTGGTTGGACCTTAAATCTACCTAATTAACAAAAACCTTATAGGAGCTGGAATCGAGATACTTTAGGTCTAGTTGATTAATTCTTTGAGGATCACGAGACTTGGTTCAATGGATTCTTGACTGCCTAAGTAGAGTACTTCGGAGCACACGCACGACTCTTGTCGATAATGACCTAACTTGGACACCTACACCTTTCACATGGCTCAACTCAGTTGGAGTGGTGAGGGAGTTGGATTTGCCTGTATGAGACGCACACAAGTGGAAACACTTGTCCTCCTCTAGGGAGGGAAGTGCACCCCAACCATCCGGTGATGATGAGTTTTGAGGACAGGAAATTGTGGGTTGCAATAAAGCTTCAAAAGAGGGATAGTCTACTAGCTCAAGAGGAAAAACTCCTTACGTAAATGTTGTTGTATATAGTATTAAAATAATGCAAAAATAAAAACTCCAAAAAATGGACAGGCCTGTACAAAAATAAAAATGCCTGTCGGAGTGTACATATGTGTATAGTCAAATAAGCAAGCTTGAGCTTCAAAGTCAAATCATGTGAGCCTGCAGCTGGATGACTTGACTACACTGGTCTTGCATCCCACGATAGGTAGCTACACTGGCTACCGTCCATTCTTCTCTTCACCCCCTCCTCTTGAGCTGGTTGCCACTTGAACTTAGAAGGGAATACCCCGCTCCTTGAGGAATGAGTTGTTTGATTGGGGAATCATTGGATAGTCATACTGAAGAAGTCAGTCTCTTTGTCATTTCAGTTGGGGAGAGTCACCATCACTTACACTGTACAAGTCAGATTCATAGTCATAAGGGTTTGTGTATAAGTTGAAGTAATTCTGACCTGGCTATTGAGGAGACTTGAGAAGAGTGTTGAGATTCTCGGAGGCTGTTGGATTTCAAATCCGGTTCTCATTAAGGTTCTGCCCACACTAAAATTCCAAGGGTCCGACTTAAGCTCCAAACTTTGATCTTGTGAAGACAATTTTGATAGTTAAACTTAATACAATTTTTTTCTTTTTCTTTTCTTTGTTTTTCTTTTCTTCACTTATTGCATGTGTTTGCTAGGGACTAGAAAAGGCAAAGTATAGGAGAATGATGAATCCACATTTCATCATCTTTATTCTGTCATTTCGGCCTCACAAACCCTAGCAAATGCATGTAAATACCCTTAATTTCCACATTTTAGCATTCATACATATGTGTGTAAATAGTGTACAAAATACAGTTTTCAAAGCCAAAATTATAGAATAAAGAAAAGAAAAAAAATAAAATATTGTAAATATTTTATGATCCGAAATCCCGAGACCTAGGCATCTCGATGAATAGGTCGACAAGGAATAAAGTAGGGGGAGATAAGGGCCAATATACAATAAAATACCTTTAATTTCATCCGTTTTTTATTCATTTTGGGACCTATTTTTGTTCCACTTTTTATACTTCAAATAAAGAAACTTTGTATATGAAAGTTGTAGATTATTAAATAAAGGAAAATAAAAAATTGATTTCACTCAAAAGTAAAGTACAGATAAAAAGTATAATTTTATATTTTTATAATTTTGTAAATATTATTTATAATATGTGTACATTAAAATCAGAATAAAAACCTAAATAAGACACAAAAATAAAATACATGTATATAATACATAGGTATAATACCTGAGCATATACCTATATAATTACTACATATATTTTATTAATTGTACAAAAGACTTCAGAAAAATAAATAAAAATATATCTAAGTGTAAAAAAATAAGTTATAAATTTATAAAATAATAAACAAAAATAATAAAATTAAATATACAAAATAAAAATAAATTAATAAAATACATAGATATACATACCTATATAGGCCTAAAAAGGTAACTAGTATTTTTATACCTCATAAAAATAAATAAAAATCATAATAAAATAATTCATAGTATAATTATTATTTTTTATTTTATACTCTAAAAATAATAAATTCATTTACGGTTTTTAATTGAATTTTTAAATGTTTTTCTAGGGCTTTTTCCTAGTTGGTCCACGTGGACCAACCAGGAGGCGGTCTGCGTTGACCGGTCAACTAGCCGTCCTTCACCCTGCTGCAATGTCAGAACTTTGTTTTTTTTCCTCTTTTCTTGATTTTTTCGAGGATGAATCTTACATCTTCTCGGCTTCATGTCTTCTTTAATTTTGATCCTCGTTTATCGAGCAGCCACTCCCACGTGAAACCTCAACCCTTGAATCAATGCATCTCCCGTTGTCCCTCGATCTATGGAGCTCGTCTGTCAACCCTTCTTATAGATCCCCGACCTTCAATTCGAATTTTGAACCCCATTTTGCCAAATTCTTCTCCACCTTTCGTGCTCCCTTGCAAGGAGGAGGTGACAGCTCTTCCAGGAAGCTGTCAGAAGGATCGAGGAGGGCCCAGGGCATTCCACCACCTCCGGCAAACTCCCTCACCGTCGAGGTCCTCCCTCAGGTAGACCACCTTCGAGGGCTTTATCTCTGTTTATTTTTTTCGCTTTTCTTATTCGTCGTAGTCTTTGGATAAGATCCCCCCAATTATCTTTGCGATTCGTCCATTGAATCACCAAATCATACCCCCTCATCGGAGCTCCTTCCGGCCACCACCTCGCGTCGCCGTTCCACACTTAATTTCCACCACCGCGGGGTCGAGGCATTTTGCCCTTGACCCTCTCACGTTTTTTGCAGGTCTTGCGCGCATAAGGAGGCGTCGGGGGCTCATTTTGAACCTCGCCGGAGACACGAGGAGCACGCCAGCTCCGCCGTGCCTTCCCGCGAGCCCCGGCCACCGTCGGAGTGTTTTGGAGCCGCCAGGAGCAAGAGGGAGACCCAGAAGCCAACCGGCCACTTTTGAGACTCGAAGACTGCAGGAGGACCGAGATCTGGAGCGGGGAAGCTCGCCTCGCCGACGTTGCTTCCCTGTTCTTCCTCCGCCCTCCAGCGCCGTTGGATCATGCCGCAACTCCAGGTCGCGTTCCAACCGCCCGATCCTCGCACGTTACAGCTGTCCAATCACCCTCGAGGATCTGATATGGGCCGATCATCGCCGAAGCGTCATCGGCCGTCCGCTGCTCGCCACGTGGATAAGTAAAGGACATCTGTCGTTGGATCGCCTCGCCTGGGTATTTTGCACATTCAACCGCTGCGATTTTTGTAGTCATTTATTAGTATTAAATCTTGCATTTGCGGCTTAAAACTTTTGTTATGTTTGCATTTAGACCCCCGTATGTTCTTGATTTGCACTTGGGTCCTTGTCCACGTCACCTTACGTGACTCACGCACGTGGGGTGGGGGGACATTTTGCGAGGACCCCCTATGGGTTTTTGTATTTAGTTTTAGTCCAGGAACTTCTTTATTAAGTGTAATATTTTTGGGAAAAATTACAAGTAAGCCCCCAGGTTTTTATTAATTACATTTAGGTCCTCCCCAGGCGTATGAGTTACACGTGTTTGGCTGGGAATTTTGCACTTGTGCCCCTGCAGGTTCTGTAATTTGTATTTGGTCCTGGGACTTTGTTGATTAGTTATCTATTTTGTGGAGAAATTGCACTATGGCCCTTGGATTTCTGAATATTCGCATTTATGCCTTTGCTAGTAGTGTAGTTTTTGTTTGTTGTCTATATTTAATTCATGCATCTATAAAATCCTAAAAATGACCAAAAATTAACTTAGGCTCCTGTGTTATTGCTCTTTCACGCTATATTTTTACTTTGCATTTTCCTTGCATTTTATTATGGAGGTGCAGCCACTCGAATATCCCATGTTTAAATCTCGAACCTCGGTCACCCCCAGCATGCTCCCTCTGGGAGGATAAGCATTGTCGGTCCTGTCGAAACCCTTTCAGGCTTCCTCGCCCCCATAAAAACCCCTAGGAGCCAAGTCTGCTCTCTCTCTCTCTCTAAGCCCTAGCTGAGAGATAGGGCCCCTATAAGAGCCCCCTTCCCCGTGCAACCTCCTCACAGATAGTTTCCTCATCTCAGAGTGCAATTGTTGTGTAAAAAACATAACATAAATCGATAAAAAACACTGTTCAGGTTGATACAAGATTAAGGCAACATTGGAGTCCCGCCTATAGAATAAAAATCTCCCATCCACAAAGTTGATCATGAGTTTCACATCCACCAAAAGCTTAACTTTGCATCCCACTCCTGCACATCTCACAACTCCTCCAAAGCTTCTTAGGCACCTACAACCCCTTAAGCTCCATTTCAAAATTCCCATTGATCGATAGTATGACCGCAACCCCAGTATTACAATAATCGAGGATTGACACTATGCCATGATGGGAGAAACCAGCACCCCTCCTGATCTCAGCATTAAACTCCTAACTGCATTTCATGTGGATATAGGGATTCAAAGGCTATAATAGTTACCAGAAATTACATTATCACAGTTTGCTGTCAACACAAGTCCTTAGGCAGTCCCTTCAGAGCTTGTTTGTGAACAGCCCCCCAATCTCAGACCAGACAAGGACTGAGCCCCCTCACCTTAAAACCAGAATATAGTTGGTCTCTCCACCAATTGTAGCTCTCCAACCCCTGAAATTGTGGCTCTTCCGACGTCTAAATTTATTGTGAGAAGAGAATCATAAGTGTATTCACGTATAATGAAATCCCTGGGGATTATTCATGTATAATGAAATCCCTGGGGGTTATCCTGTAGCAGTACGATGTAAGGGGAAAAACCTGGACTAATATTAGGGTTGCAACTCGATAATAATAGAGGGATGAGTAAAAGAAGAATTACGTGGAAGTTCACAAACATTAAGCAGATAGAAACTAGTAATCAAAATAGTATTCATATTATTTTTGTAATTTATATAGGCGAGTTAACTACGTTAATTAAATTTTCTCGATATCAGTTATCTGTGGTATTCCCACCTATTTTTGTTTAAAATAGATTAGGGGGTATAAATAAGTTAACTAGCATATAGATACATACAATTGCATCATTTTTAATCAACATGGTGACCGAGTACTCAGATTCAAGCTCATAAACATAATGATACACAAATAGAAAACATTCAGAAGGAATGGACAATTTGAAGCAAGTGTTCAAATTTTACAGACAACCTTAATATTGACCTTTAGTTTTTCTGCATCTCTCCAATATAGAAACAACAATTTTATATGTGTATACTATTACAAGGGCCCATACGAAAATAATTTATGAAGGGAATACGTACCCTGTCAGCAAATAGACTCTCCTTCTTGCTTGTCTTAAAAAGTGCCAATTGAAACTCTTCCTGGAAAAAAAGGAAACCTGCGTGTGAGCCCATGGAACCACTTGAGAAACAAAAGAGAACCACTTGAGTAACAAAAAAACCGACATCCATGGCACAAAAACCAGAATTATACTCGAATAATGAATTTGATCTTTAAACAAAACAACTAGAAAGAAAAGTCAGAACACCTAGTGGCATATACATTCATAATAGTTATTTTTTGAGAGGGGAAAGATGGGCACCCAAAATGGTGCACATCGCAAATTTTATAAAAATGCTAAAGGATTAACATCAGCCGTGATTCAAACAAGATCCTCACATGGACGATCACATTTTCTACATAATATCTCATGGTATGGTGGAAAATTATTCAGTTCATCGCTAGCCAAATCACCAATAAACAGGAGAAGATTTTGACCCATTCCACCCAAGATTGTGACATGCCGCACCATGAGTGCAACCTCCGAATCCGCACAAACCCGAACCCTACCCGATTAGAGTCCGTTTAACCCAATAAAGATATCAGACAATATTAAATAACTTAAATCGATCAATTGATCATTAATCAAAAGTTGTTCGGGCGAAATCGATCAAAAGTCGATCGCATAGTAATGCATGTCGCGGAAAAGCTGCGATGCGAAATCGAAAACCGCAAAATAAATCGAGACCGTCATTAAATCCGATTCGACGAAACAATATCAACGGATCAACCGTTCCTCAATCGGAGATCATTTGGTATTTTAATATCACAAATTTTAATCAAAAACCAAAATTCGTATCTCAAAAATTTCGAGGATTCAAATCCGATCTATAGTATATCAATATTATACTCATATTGATCATCGGTCAGAGATGATCAAATCAAGATATTGTGCGTCGAAATCAGATGATCGAAATGTGCATATGGCTAATTTTAACACTTCATATATATATATATATATATAAGATTCTTGTATGCTACTGCTACTGTTCAAAAAAAACCAGAAAAAATTAAATAAATAGAATTAAGATACAATATAAAATTTATGATATCATGAATGATGTCATTATAAATAAATGTCATTAGTGACATCATTGAGATGATGTCATATATATGTATAAAAAAGAGAGAGAAGAGGAAGGTTCCAAGAAAGAACCTCCCTCCTCTTCCTATATAACAAATTCCAACGGCCAAAGCCCTCTCTCTTATTCCCCTTCCCCTTTCCCAACTTTTCTCCAACTTTCCCAACATTCCTTCTCCAATTCTTCCATTGAGAACCCCTTTTTCTTTCCTCTCTATTGCAGAAATCTGCAGCTCTTCATCAAAAGGTTGCTGCTCCCACACTTCTTATTGCATGCATGCAATTGGATCTTCCTAACCTTAAGGTACAATCCCTTCTCTCCTTGTTGCATGCATGAACAAGCTTAACCTTCTCTTGTTGCCTCCATGGATTCATCCAGTTGACTGAGATGTTGAAAATATAATGCCGATCTCATTTGATATATATAGGGTAAAATTTAAGAAATTGAAAGGATGGGGGTATTGATTGTAAGAAGCTACCAACATAATAGTTCAGAAATTATCATGTAGGCTATATTTATGTTATTTCATCCTCAATATTATCCGGTCATAAGATCTCATGTATGGCTGTCATCTGTTTTTGCATTTTATTTTCTTTGTCAGACAGTGGCCAGTTTTACCTTCAGTGTCAAAGACCTACTGTTGTCACAGCAAATAGGCTTTGCAAATGGACTTATTTTCCTTAAAGTCTCTTGGTAGAGAAACCAGGCAACACGTGGAGTTACTCTCCACTTAATATTCATATTGTTATATAGGGACAACGTGTAATATTCTTGCTCTTTATACACCAAATACCTAGATTGGAACTGATCAAAGCATAGTAGTTGGTGGCAGATCGTCAATACTTTTTATACCAATTCATTATCAGAAAACCCAAGTACTGTGAGATGACCATTGATCCTTAACAATACCCCTCAATCATGAATAGAATGTTTAAATATGTGGCTGACTGTGTTTTAATTAATCTACTCTGATATACATAAATTGACTTGCAGTTTCTGAATGGATTAAAATGGTTTCTCCAAAAAGAGATTTAGGTGAAACGTCTACTGTTATACTCTTTCCTATTATACTCTTCAGACAGTCGAGTCTCAAATTAGCCCAATGACGAAGTCGGAGTAATATACCAGATTTTACAGTTAATCATGTCAAACCATTTTATTGACACTAAACAAAACCTTAGTTTATAATGAGAGATTTTCAATATCCATTCTACCAATCGAGGATGATTTTGATTCTAAATGATGCCTATAAAAACTGGCTAATATGTTAGCTGCTGCTCTGATTAACAAGGACATCTAATCATTAAGCATGAACACACAATTACTGAAGTTTCATTATCAAACTACAATAGATAAATTTAAGATAAATGAAATCAGTAATGCTATTTTATGATTTATTTGAAGCAATCGATGATGCTATTCATATAATAAAGTGTGAAAATTTTATTTTATCCCAGATAAGATCTAAAGTATAATAATCAGTGATGAATTGTGTGGTTTGGAACCGGTTTCAAGTTGTTGTCTTTTGAAGCGGACATCTTTTATGCATAGTAACAATCACTTGGACTGAAATGCCAGGGTAATGTGATTGTTTATATTTGATCTCATTCCATGATAAATGAAACCTTGGACCTTGGTATTGATCTAACCATTCCAATTGCAAATCCCATCATATGGAATGGCTCGAGTAGTTGTCATATAGTTGGTAGAAGTAGCCTCACTAAGATTTTGTCATTTCTCAAGGAATGCCGATGGTTGTAGGCTGAAAGGAATCTTGAGGGGAAAGAGATGAGTTGACAAGCAAATAATGATGATCGTGAATCAGTGATGACTTATCGGTCATGGTGACCTTTGCACCTGACTGTGCGAGGATGCAGTGACCTTCAATTGGGCAGGAGATAGGAAGCCCAGTTAGGACAGCAGTCGCCAAGTGCGCGAGTCTAGAATTCCAGTCTTTATTACGATTTTTACGTGAGCTCGCAGTATTTTTACTCTTCGTTGGGATCCTAACTTTTGATCAGTTCCATCGATCCTTTGTTTTAAGATATCCATGCGGGGGATCCTCAATTTTAGTTTTCGTACGAGCTCGTTAGCACGTACTAATCGGGCCAGTTTTTAGAGTGACTTTTCCGGAGAGTCTCTCTTACCCGTCTCTAGGACGTAATTTTGGAGTGACCTTTCCCTCTATTAGACCACACTTCCAATAAGAGGTTGAAACGGAAGACTCTCCTTAGGAGACTACCTCACCGCTTGAGTTTTGCTTACTTTCCGCCAATAGGCTTGGTGATGCTACATCTGAATCTTCTAGAGCTACATCTGAATCAGTTACACTTAATTTGGAGTTACAATTGAACTAAGAATGAAGCATAACGGATCTTGAATAAGAGATGAAATCAATTATAAGTTGTGTTGGCTAGAGTTGATTATAATTAAGTTAGTGGACATGTTCGGAACTTAGTTTGGATGCACTATAACCCATCCAATGCCTATGGAGGCACCCCAACCCTAAGGCACTCTTCACGCCTTAGAGTCATAGTGTGAGGTCACACATAGACTAAGACCACAGACTATCCACTAAAATTGAGAATTTAAATAAAATCAAGAGTCAGTTTAAAACCTAAATCTTCCCCCATTATAAAAATTCATATTTAAGATCTCTAAATAACAAGAGGTTAATATATATAAGTCATTACCAATGATATAAAAATATAACATATGAAAGATAATGGGTAAAAATTGGAACATTTCTTTAGGCTAGCTTGAAAATCTTTTTCATAGCACGTAGTTGCAAATTTTTTAGTTGTTTATTCCTTACTACTTGTTTCTTTTGTAACCACTTTAAATGCCTTCTTATTTTAACAAGATTTCAAGATGTGCTAGCGCCCGCTGACAAATCTCTTATTTCCTATCATGTGTGGCAGGAAAGCAGCTTGCAACTCAGTAGCTAATGGATGATTCCAAATATTCGCTACTATTCTAGACGGTATGGTTATTTTCGTCACAGTTTTTGTTCAGTTTATGATGTAAAATGATTTCTTTCTCTTCTGTATATTTTTGGGAATGCATGTATGAATTGTCCGCCTCTTTTAGACATGTTGTAAATATATGAAAATTTATAAAATGAAATGTTGGTGGCACTTTGGTATTGTGGTTTTTATTGATGTTGAATGTCATTACATAAGCGCGAAAAATTTCCACATACTTTCACATAACTAGTGTGATCTTTAGCGAATGAAATACTGCGACTTTGTTGTAAACGGGTACCTGGATCCCCAAGAGCATCACAAAGAGAGTTCCAAAAATTAACAGTTGAGGTGGCTTGCACCTAATCCATTGTCTCAATCTGCCAGATCTCTTTGGTCATCTCACATGTGACGAAAGAGTATTCAATATCTTCAACGTCTATGTAAAACAACAGTCTACATCAATCCCCTCAAAGAGTCTCGCCCAGCATACCTTAGTCACCAACCTCTCCTATCTAATAGCCACATAAAAATCTTCACTCTCTCGATGCTTAAGCATAAAGGACAAATTTAAGAAGTACAATGTGCCAACTTGATGCAAAAAAAGGATTTTGCAAAGAGAAAAATTAATTTGATTGTGGACTTTTTGGCGGAGAAGAAAATAGAGTGGTTTAGAGGAGAAAACTCGTCGGAGAACGAGTGATTTTGGAGAAGAAAAT
Source organism: Ottelia alismoides (assembly GCA_037367405.1). Taxonomy (NCBI): domain Eukaryota; kingdom Viridiplantae; phylum Streptophyta; class Magnoliopsida; order Alismatales; family Hydrocharitaceae; genus Ottelia; species Ottelia alismoides. The sequence goes on along the minus strand of JAZKJV010005133.1, from coordinate 164,758 downwards.
CGCGGAGATCGCGTGGAGGGAGAAGAAAAGGAGAAGAGAGATAAAATCTCACTTTTAACTGCAACTTCAACTATCTAAAACAATTGCCTACCAACCCCTTTAATAGGAGGGATGAGGTTACAAAGAAAGAAATAATATTCAAATTATATATTAAACATGGAATAAAGTAATCCGCGATGGTTTGCATGTAATACTTGTAACAATAAACGTGCGCACACATGTGACACTATCAAAGACTAAATCGTAATATTTGAAGAGTTTAGGGGGGGGTACAAGCAACTAGTCCATAAAACTTGAAACTAGATAAAAATATTTACAGGTCTTGATAGCAAATACAAAAATGTGGAGGGGTTTATGAAATTATAACTTAAGCCATGGATCCAACTGTTGAGGAATCACCACGTGTCTGATCGTGCGGTCGGGAAGGAGGCAACGATTCGTCTAATCCAACGATGGAGATTAAACCTGGCAACTTGTTCTTGATCCGACGATGCTTAAAGGTGTTGGAAGAACACCCAAGAACACGACGTCGGTGAACATTGATCCTTCATGCCTCGGTTCTCCAGCGTCCAATAACTTCTCCGACATGACTAGCAGGTGCCTGGGCTTTCTCCGCGTGCAGTTGCAGGGAACAAGGCAGACGATGGGGTTCGAACTGCTCCGGTGAGACCAAAGCACCTAGAGCCGCTCCAGCGAGTCGTGAAGGCTCTAAATGCATTCCATGGTCTACAAGCGAGCATCAAAAAGTTCCCAGGTGCGAGGGCTATCTCCTTTACTCAGGAATTTAACCAAATAGTGGGTGGAATGGAATGGACGAGGAGCTCCGGCGAGGTAGAGGTGGAGGAGCTTGAAACTCGTGAATCCAAGTGTGATTCAAAGGGTTTTTAGAGGGAATCTATGCAGAACGTGAAGAGGTTCGAGTATGACGCAAAAGCGGGTCGGAACTAGGGAGAAATCACAGTGAATCAGACCTGGAGCTCGATCTCCAAGTCAAAGATAAATTCGATTTTTACCTAAGTCTAGTGGATGGAAGGACAAACTAACTATTGACACTAATTGATTTGAATCAAAATTCAAATCTACTTTATCCTAATTGACTCTAACTTTAAATTCGAAATTCAAATTGAAAATCGACTAACTAATTTGAGATCACAAGCAATCTCTTTTATTTAAATAAAAATTGCAATGACTCGAATAAACGTAAATAAAATTAGACTTTAATTAACATATAAAAATCAAGCCCTCTATATTGATTCCATACTGCATCAATTCTCCGCTTGAAAAATTCATCTCACGACGAATTGCTCGATCTTCGATGCGTTGTTGGAGAACTCGATCATGAAATTGCAGCCTCAAACTCCTCAGTTAGATTCTTTTCAATGTTACGTTTATAATTTTTCTCCATTGAGGGGTATGATTGCAAATGTTCTATCCCTTCACTTAAAAGGATTCCATGGCATAATATCTTCCAATTGACTCTTTTGATAAATACTTTTGGGAGGACGGGTCCACTTGCAAATATTCCAAATTAATTTTCTATCCCAAATTTCATCGGATTCGAATCCCATAAATGAGCCCCTTGTTAGGGTTCCCCACTCCTTTCCTTGGCAGGAGTGGCGACGGCGGACACTTTGACTCCAAGGGCTGCGTCGAGCCCTTCGGTTAGGGTGGAGGCTCGAGATCGAGGAGAAGCGGAATAGGGCTGATAGAGGCCGCAGTGTGGGAACCGGGGTGGCGGCGTAGGCGAGAGGAAGGAGGCGATGGCGTCGATGGGAGCAGTAGGGGTGGGAGAAGGGGTCGGCGATGGCACAGGGAAGCGTTGGTGGGCGGCGGAGATGGATCGAGATGGGGAGGGTGGAGGCGAGGGGGGGACCAAAGGTGCGAGGACGACAACGGGGGTGGCAGGAAGGGGTGTTGGGGCTGAGGGATGCGACGCAAGAGGTGTGGGGTTGGCGGGAGGGGGTATTAGGGTGGGGAACTGCAACGCAGGGGTGGGGGAATGGCGGGAGGGGTCACTGGGGCTGGGGGGTGTCGATGCTGGGGTTGAGACGAGCATCGCAGGAGGTGCGAGAGGGGGTTCTGGGGGTGCGGGGGTAGCGACGGGAGGGGGAGATGGGGCGGAGGGTTCGTCGGGGTTGGGGCTGGGGAAGAAGGTGCAGCAAGAGGGGATATCTGTGACGGCTTGGACGGTACCAGGATAGCAAGTATGTTGTTGTTGACGTCGTTGCTTCATCTTGAAACGGTCCGGACAGCAAGCGGGTTGTCGTCGTCGTCGTCATTTTTCCCATATAAAATGATCTAGACAGCGCACGGATCATTGTCGACGGCAAGATTTTGTTCGTTATCAACTTGTACCATAAACATATCAATGTTGTACCATGAACTATCCACTGTTGAACCTTAATGCTTGCCTGGAGACAATTCTTGAATTTTCGTTAACGTAAACGCGCATTCAAACCCCGAGATAGGCGGCTTTGATCGAGTTTCATCCTCTCATATACGACAGGACCGTCGAATCGTGAGAACGATTCAATTTCCATGCTCTGATAACCAATTGATGCAAAAAAGGATTTTGCACAAACAGAAAAATTAATTTGATTGTGGATTTTTTGGTGGAGAAGAAAATAAAGTGGATTACAAGAGAAAACTCGTAGGAGAATGAGGGATTTTGGAGAAGAGAATCGTGGAGATAGCGTGGAGGGAGAAGAAAAGGAGAAGAGAGATAAAATCTCACTTTTAATTGCAACTTAAACTGTCTAAAACAATTGCCTACCATCCCCTTTATATAGGAAGGGTGAGGTTATAAAGATAGAAATAAAATTCAAATTGAATCTAAATTTATTTGAATCAAAATTCAAATCTACCATATCCTAATTGACCTTAATTGAAAAATTCAAAATTCAAATTGAAAATCGACTAACTAATTTGAGATAACATGCGATATCTTTTATTTAAATAAAAATTGCAATGACTCGAATAAACATAAATAAAATTACACTCTAATTAACGGATAAAAATTATTAATTCCGTGCTGCATAACAACCCCTCAATAAATATGTGCACTTTCAAGCACCTAATTTGGGTTCCATCATCTCCAACAAAGAAAGGTGTCAAATTGACCTATCCAAGCTTCCCACCAGAAAATGGTTGCCCAAAATATATGAGCAGAAGATCATGACACATTGTGCTCAATACAAGGTAACATTCGCTTGCCATCTCCTCAAACAAACCAAAAGAAAAAAAGAAGGAACTTTTTGCGATTGATCTTGAGCACAGACAGCTCCAAAAAAACATCCAGCAACATAGAGTTTCCTTCGGCATCATGCACAAAAAGAATCATATAGTTTGTGTATTGTCACACAAGGAATTGAGAGGCCCATGTCCCAAAGTATTATGTACAAATCTCACCCCCCACTGTACAGCCAAGGGTTAACCATAATGGTAAAAAGTATCAGCATGAGAAGTCACCTTCTATCACACCCCATTTCATATGATAGGAGCCCCCTACCGGGTTTGTATTAGAAAGAGCTTGAGTAGGACACACCAGCAGCACACCACCTAAATGCAATTTAAATCTCTAGGAAATCTCTCTTATGAAAGAGAGCCACGTGAATTTTCAATCCACGCAATAATATGAATTCAAAAAATCTACCTTCTATACCAAACCATGTGGGAGAAAAATAGAATGGCTTCTCAATGAAGAGACCCCAGGGCTCTCTTATATAGGAGAAAAGCCATGGATTAATTACATAAGAGGTACATGAAGAAAATAGAAATAAGAAATAAATATAACGAGATACAAATATCTTAACACTCCCCCTCAAGCTGGAGCATATATGTCTATCATGCTCAGTTTGCAACATTTCTAAAATGGACACCTAGCAAGGGCTTTGGTGAATATATCAGCAGCATGATCTACAGTAGAAACATGGAAGGTGGATAAGAGACCCTTCTTGATCATGTCTCTGATATAGCAGCAATCCACATCTATATGCTTGGTATGTTCATGGAATGCAGGATTATTGAAAATAAACAGAGTTGCTTGATTGTCGCATAAAAGCTGCATAGGAAGAGGTACCGCAACAGCAAGATCAATCAAGACAGATATGGTCCACCTCCTCAGTGCCATCATCATATAATCTCATGAAAGGATCCATAGGGGTGGTAGTAGTACGCTTGCATCCTGTCATCCATGTCTCTAGTAGAAGATCAGTCACAAACTTCCTTTGGGTCATCACAAGACCCTATGCTTCCTGGCGAACTCTAGTCCAACAAAGTAACGAAGACTACCATGATCGTTAGTCCCACACTGATGACCTAGGAACTCCTTGGTAGCTTGAATGCTCTGCTCATCATCACTTGCATCATCAACATAAACCAAAATGGCAATTGTACCTCTCTATGTCCTCTGAGCAAAAAGTGAATGATCCACAGAGGACCGCGCAAATCATTGGTACTCTATCAACTTCGATAGCCTATGGTACCAAGCTCTCGGACTCTGCTTCAGGTCGTAAATCGCCTTGTGGAGCCTATACACCTTCTGAGACGCCTCCTCAGTAGCAAACCCTGGTGGTTGCTGCATATATACCTCCTCTTGTAGATCTCCATATAGAAAAGCAGTCTTCACATCAAGTTGGTAAAAAGGCCAGTCCCGAGTCACATTAATTGATAGAAGATGCGCAATGTCGAATGTCTGGCCACTGGTGAGAAGGTATCCTGACAGTCCACCCCATAAGTCTGGGTGAACCCACGTGCTACAAGCCTCGCCTTGGAGCGATCAATAATGCCATTCGTCTGTTGCTTGACTGTAAAGATACATTTGTACCCCACAACAGAGACACCTGGAGGAGCAGAAACAACACTCCATGTACCACGAGACTATAAAGCCTCCATCTCCTCTCCGTGGCAAGTCGCCAACTACTATCATGTACAGCCAGCCTCATGGTATGTTCATGGGATAGTAATATCAGAGAGTCCCACCACAAACCTCATGTACTCCTCTGAACGATGATCCAAGGAAACATGAGCAACTAGAGGATAAGTAGCACAGTGACAACAAGGCTTCCTCAACGCAATAGGAACATCAAGGTCATCACCCTCTCTGTTCTCAAGTATCAGCTCCTCCTGTACAGTATCCTGTGGTACAAGTATATCACCAGTGCCGTCAGTAGAAACAATGTGGTCAGTACATACCGGAGGCGTGATGGATGACGAGGAAGGCGCATGAGCAGAGAGGCAAGTAGAGGACATGTGAATTAAAACCATGGCAGGAACTGTGTAAGGGTAGATAAAGGTGGAGGTGGTGGAGGACGTAGAGCTGAAAATGACTGTGACTCAACATGGGGTGTTGTTGGTAGAGATAATGGAGGTAGTTGAATAAAAACATCCTCTCAAGAGTCCGAGTTAGACAACCTGTCACCTGTAGGAGAAAAATACATAATAGACCAAAAAATGTGACACCATCACTCACATAATACTTTCTTCATATAGGATCAAAACATCTATACCTTTTTTGAGTATGAGTAGCCAATGAACACACATTTGACAGCTCTTGGATAGATGTTGTCACAACAAGGAGTAAAATTGTGGATAAATGCTATAGATCCAAAGACCATGGAGCAAGGGAGAATAGGTCCTTCTCGGGAAGCTAGGACAATCTCCCCTTGACCAACAAAAGGTAGATAAACCCCATTAGGAATCACCACTGATCTACCAGCAATATAGATCTGTAAGAAGTAAATTGACCAGGATGATGACTATGCACAGATTTGGCTCTCCGGGACGCTTACCACGGATATTGCCAACATCGTCAATCAACCCACAATGAAGGTTGTGTGGGACATCTTAGTAGACACATATGGGCAAGCCAAGAATGAGAGCAAGATCTGATAGTTGCAGTATGATATATTTTTGACCAAGCAGAATGGTCGGCCTCTTCATGCCTACTTCTTGCATCTTCGAGTCAAGTTTGAGCGTCTCCATAGCTTTATGCCCATTAATACCAGCACTGAGCAGCAGCAGGCATACCGAAATGCCACTATGACTGGAGTCTTTCTTCCTCCCTTGACTCTGAGTACGATGTAGCATGCACTCAACTGCTTACTGGTGAGACGATACCACCGATGGAGGAGGTTTACAAGAGGTTGAGCATGATCAGTACTTCATCTAATATCGTGGCCCAAACTACCTCCACGATGGCAACTTCTCGTGGCAGAGGGGGTACTTCACAGTTTCGCGAGCGACGATCCCGTGATCGAGGAGGACGTCAACATGGCCCATGCTCACATTGCCTCCGCCCAGGACATTCAGAGGAGTCATGCTATCTGAAGCATGGATATCCTATGCCTAACCGTATAGCTGAGCATAAAAAGACTACTCAGCTCCTTCTCACAATGTGAGGCTTGATGATATTGTCTTTAGACTGAGAGAGATGATGACTACACCGCCCACACTAACAGCGGGATCTTCAAATGTTGCAGCTGCTGCCAGAGCTTCTACGAGTTCGACGGGTATTGCTCATGCACTTAACAGTTGTAACAATTCACATTTGACTGATTGGATCATGGACTACGGAGCTTCTCATCATATGTGTGGAGATCGAGCCAAGAAGCAATATCCCCAGCCTTATATGTTGACTCAGAATCCATAAAAATGTGCTCCTTGATGTGGCACAGCCTAATGGTGCCAAACTGCATAGACTACAACTCGTAGTTGGTCTCTTCCATCTTGACTATGGGAGTCGAGCCTTTGAAGACACCGGACAACGGAAAAAACGTCACCCTTGTTCTCTGATATGATAAAAAATTGTTGAAAATCTGGAACAACACTTAGGAGTAGACTACTCTGAGCGAGTCTAGACAATCTTATGGAGGAGTGGTTGTATGTGTAGACTCATACAACCATCATCAACATTCATTGTCGTAGTTTAGGGTCGAAAAACGTGATTTATATGTCCAAAATCATATAATACGAGCAAAATCAGACCCTATAGACCTGCAAAAGTGGCCGAACTACAACCCGCAAAGTGTGGGACGGTCCATAAGGCGGCAGCAAGCAACAGGGCCGCGAGGAAGGGGCAGGCGACAGTTGGGGCGGCCGACAAGCGGCCTACAGAGCGATTGGGGCGACTAGCTGGGGCTAAGGCAGGCGACCAACAAGGGGGTTGCCGACGAGCAGGCAGGGGCGGCGGGCTGGGGCAGGCGGCCGACGGGAGTGCAGCAAGTAGGGTTGGGATTGGTAGGATAAGGGAACCCAGGTCTAGGACCATTTCTCTGATACCATATTGGAGAAAAATAGGGCTTCTCAATGAAGAGACCTTAGGGCTCTCTTATATAGGAGAAAAACCATGTGTTAATTACATAAGAGACACATGAAGAAAATAAAAATAAGAAATAAATATAACGAGATACAAATATCTTAACAATCCCCCTCAAGCTGGAGCATATATGTCTATCATGCTCAGTTTGGAACATCTCTAAAATGGACACCTAGCAAGGGCTTTGGTGAATATATCAACAGTATGATCTACAGTAGAAACATGGGAGGTGGATATGAGACCCTTCTTGAAAATGTCTCTGATATAGCAGCAATCCACATCTATATGCTTGGTATGTTCATGGAATGCAGGATTATTGAAAATAAACAGAGCTGCTTGATTGTCGCATAAAAGCTGCATAGTAAGAGGTACCGCAACAGCAAGATCAATCAAGACAGATATAGCCCACATCATCTCTTAGCTCCCCTGAGCCATGGCTCGGTGATCAGACTATGTACTGGATCTAGCAACCATTGTATGCTTGCTTTTTCCATGACATGAGTGAACTCCCCAAAAAAATAACAAAGCCAGAAATAGACTTCCTTTCTCTAGGGCATCCTGCATAATCTGCATCTGCACAAGCTGTCACATCAAGAGATGTACCTCCGCTAAATAGAAGACTAGTACCTAGTGAAGTCTTCAAATATCTCTGAATCATATAAACAACATCCACATGAACTTTCTTGGGCTACTCCATAAATTGGCTCACCTTGCTTACAACAAAGGATATGTCTAGCTTAATGATATTAGCATAAATGAGCTTCCCAACAATCTCTTTGTATCTCCTCTTGTCCACCTCCTCAGTGTCATCATTATATAATCTCATGCTCGGATCCATAGAGGTGGTAGTAGTACGCTTGCATCCTGTCATCCATGTCTCTAGTAGAAGATCAGTCACAAACTTCCTCTGGGTCATCACAAGACCTTATGCTTCCTGGCGAACTCTAGTCCAACAAAGTAACGAAGACTACCAAGATCCTTAGTCCCACACTGATGACCTAGGAACTCCTTGGTAGCTTGAATGCTCTGCTCATCATCACTTGCATCATCAACATAAACCAAAATGACAATTGTACCTCTCTGTGTGCTCTGAACAAAAAGTGAATGATCCACAGTGGACCGCGCAAATCATTGGTACTCTATCAACTCTGATAGCTTATGGTACCAAGCTCTCGGACACTGCTTCAGGCTGTAAATCGCCTTGTGGAGCCTATACACCTTCTGAGACTCCTCCTCAGTAGCAAACCCTGGTGGTTGTTGCATATATACCTCCTCTTGTAGATCTCCATACAGAAAAGCAGTCTTCACATCAAGTTGGTAAAAAGGCCAGTCCCAAGTCACATTAATTGATAGAAGATGCGCAATGTCGAATGTATGGCCACTGGTGAGAAAGTATCCTCACAGTCTACCCCATCTGGGTGAACCCACGTGCTACAAGCCTTGCCTTGTAGCGATCAATAATGTCATTCCTCTGTTGCTTGACTGTAAAGATACATTTGTACCCCACAACAGAGACACCTGGAAGAGAAGAAACAACACTCTATGTACCACGAGACTATAAAGCGTCCATCTCCTCTCCATGGCAAGTTGCCAACTACTATCATATACAGCCAGCCTCATGGTATGTTCATGGGATAGTAATATCAGAGAGTCCCACCACAAACCTCATGTACTCCTCTGAACGATGATCCAAGGAAACATGAGCAACCAGAGGATAAGTGGCACAATGACAACAAGGCTTCCTCAACGCAATAGGAACATCAAGGTCATCACCCTCTCTGTTCTCCAATATCAGCTCCTCATGTACAGTATCCTGTGGTACAAGTATATCACCAGTGCCGTCAGTAGAAACAATGTGGTCAGTACATACCTCAGGCATAATGGATGACGGGGAAGGCGCTGAGCAGAGAGGCAAGTAGAAGACATGTGAATTAAAATCATGGCAGGAACTGTGTAAGGGTAGATAAAGGTGGAGGTGGTGGAGGAGGTAGAGGTGGAATGCCTGTGACTCAACATGGGGTGTTGTTTGTAGAGATAACGGAGGTAGTTGAATAAAAACATCCTCTCAAGAGACTGTCACCTGTAGGAGAAAAATACATAATAGACCAAAAAATGTGACACCATCACTCACATAATACTTTCTTCATATAGGATCAAAATATCTATACCCTTTTTGGGTATGAGTAGCCAATGAACACACATTTGACAGCTCTTGGAGAGAGCTTGTCACAACAAGGAGTAAAATTGTGGATAAATGCTATAGACCCAAAGACCATGGAGTAAGGGAGAATAGGTCCTTCTCCGGAAACGCAATCAAGAAAGGAATCTTTTCTCCAAGTATAGTGGAAGGAATGTGCTTCACCAAGTAGCAAGCAGTGAGAACCGCATCACCACAAAATGAATGAGGAGCTCGACTCAGAATCAGAAGAGTTCTCGTGACATCTAGAAGATGACGGTGTTTGCGTTCAGCAATACCATTCTGTTGCGAAGTATAAGCACAAGAAGTCTGATGAATAATACCAAGGGATCTGAGAAAGTCAGATAACTGTAAAGTGGAAAACTCCAAGACATTGTCAGTGTGAATAAACTTCACATTAGCAGGAAAATGTTCTTAATTTCAATAAGAAATGAGTTAATGATAGGACCCGCTTCAGACTTATTCTTTAACAAGAAAATCCAAGATAATCTAGAAAAATCATCCACAATAATCAAATAGAACCAATGTCCCTGATGATCGAGAACACGACTAGGACCCCATGTATCAAAATGAAACAACTCAAACGACCGACTACTATGATGACTCTGACGACTCGGAAAAAAACAATGGTGCTTTCAAAGCTGACATGCCTCACACTCACATGTAATACGAGTAGAGATCTGAGTGAAAACATGACACGGCTTCTGCAGAGGAACGTGTCCAAAGCGAAGATGCCACATGAAGGAGAAATAGAGCCAGAAGGAATGGTAGCAGCCCCAGCACGCGGAGGATGGACCAGTCTATAAATTCCTCTCTACTCACGGCAACATCCAATAAACATGACAGTGAGCAAGTCCTAAAACACAAGAGAAGATGGGTTAAATATGGTACGGCAATGTAAATCTTTTGTAATCTGACTTATAGAGAAAAGATTCATCTGAAATACTGGAGCACATAAGACATTCTACGGGCACATTGAGGGAGCTAGGACAATCTCCCCCTGACCAACAATAGGTAGATAAACCCCATTAGGAATCACCACTGATCTACCAGTATTATAGATTTGTAAGAAGTAAACTGAGCAGGATGATGACTATGCACGGATTTGGCTCTCTGGGACGCTTACCACAGATATTGCCAACAACATCGTCAATCAACCCACAATGAAGGCTATGTGGGACATCTTAGTAGACACATATAGGCAAGCCAAGAATGAGAGCAAGATCTAATAGTTGCAGTATGATATATTTTTGACCAAGCAGAATGGTTGGCCTCTTCATGCCTACTTCTTGCATCTTCAAGTCATGTTTGAGCGTCTCCATAGCTTTATGCCCATTAATACAGCACTGAGCAACAGCAGGCATACCGAAATGCCACTATGACCGGAGTCTTTCGTCCTCCCTTGACTCTGAGTACGATGTAGCATGCACTCAACTGCTTACTGGTGAGACGATACCACCGATGGAGGAGGTTTACAAGAGGTTGAGCATGATCAGTACTTCATCTAATATCGTGGCCCAAACTACCTCCACGATGGCAACTTCTCGTGGTAGAGGGAGTACTTCACAGTTTCGCGGGCGACGATCCCGTGATCGAGGAGGACGTCAACATGGCCCATGCTCACATTGCCTCCGCCCAGGACATTCAGAGGAGTCATGCTATCTGAAGCATGGATATCCTGCGCCTACCCGTGTAGCTGAGCATAAAAAGACTACTCAGCTCCTCACAATGTGAGGCTTGATGATATTGTCTTTAGACTGAGAGAGATGATGACTACACCGCCCACACTAACAGCAGGATCTTCTAATGTTGTAGTTGTTGCCAGAGCTTCTACGAGTTCGTCGGGTATTGCTCATGCACTTAACAGTTGTAACAATTCACATTTGACTGATTGGATCATGGACTACGGAGCTTCTCATCATATGTGTGGAGATCGAGCCAAGAAGCATTAGCCCCAGCCTTATATGTCGACTCAGAATCCATAAAAATGTGCTCCTTGATGTGGCACTGCCTAATGGTGCCAAACTGCATAGACTACAACTCGTAGTTGGTCTCTTCCATCTTGACTATGGGAGTTGAGCCTTTAAAGGCACCGGACAACGAAAAAACGTCACCCTTGTTCTCTGATATGATAAAAAAATGTTGAAAATCTGGAACAACACTTAGGAGTAGACTACTCTGAGCGAGTCTAGACAATCTTATGGAGGAGTGGTTGTATGTGTAGACTCATACAACCATCATCAACATTCATTGTTGTAGTTTAGGGTCAAAAAACGTGATTTATATGTCCAAAATCATATAATACGAGCAAAATCGGACCCTATAGACCTGCAAAAGTGGCCGAACTACAACCCGCAAAGTGCGGGACGGCCCACAAGGCGGCAGCAAGCAGCAGGGCCGCGAGGAAGGGGCAGGCGACAGTTGGGGCGGCCGACAAGCAACCTACAGAGTGATTGGGGCGACTAGCCGGGGCTAAGGCAGGTGACCGGCAAGTGGGTTGCCGACGGGCAGGCAGGTGCGGCAGGCTGGGGCAGGCGGCCGATGGGAGTGCAGCAAGTAGGGTTGGGATTGGTGGGATATGGGAACCCAGGTCTAGGACCATTTCTCTGATACCATATTGGAGAAAAATAAGGCTTCTCAATGAAGAGACCTTAGGGCTCTCTTATATAGGAGAAAAGCCATGTGTTAATTAGATAAGAGGCGCATGAAGAAAATAGATGTAAGAAATAAATATAAAGAGATACAAATATCTCAACAAACCATGCACATGATACTCAATGAGGTTCTCATCATGAAACTGAATACCACGATATATCAAGTATCGAGGGGGAGGGGGTTTCGATATTAGCAAGCATATTGATTTACAAGATTGACAACGAGATATCGATGATCGGTTAAAATTTGAAAATTTATGTACAAGCTTTCTCTAATACCTATGCCATCAATGTTGGCATGATATTGCTCGATATCATCCATTTTTAATGTGTGGTTGTTTTGTTTGGAATTCTATTTTTGTAGCCACTTCCAATATTAAAAACACATTACGATTTATATACTTGGTGGCGCACCTGCTTCCCCTAGCGCACCCCCCCCAGTGACCAGGCAGTGAGACCCTTGTTTCGAACGAGAGGCTTTGCCCCCTTTTGACAATGGAGATGAAACAATTCTAGAGTTGCATATATTGTACATGTTACTATTAGTAATATAAAACAATAATAACAAAGACTTCTCACAAGTAGGGTCGGCTACATGGATTCTTTGTCTCCATTCAGATCTACCTTAGGTCACTCTCGAGCTTAGACCCAAAAAACTAAGATCCCTTAGTAGAGTCTCATTCCAACACTTCTTGGCCTTCCTCGCCCTCTTTTAGACAGGTCAACATTCCAAAATTCGCATCTCCTAACTGATGCATCAGCTGACTTCCTTTGCAAATGGCCAAACCACCTCAAGCAATTTTCTCGCATCTTATCTTCGATCGGAGCTACACCCACTTTCAATCTGATGGCATCATTCCGAATCCAATCTTTACGTGTGTGTCCATACATCAACCTTAACATTTTCATTTCTGCAACTGCCCTTCTCTGCACATGTCTATGGTTTACATGCCAACATTCATATCCATAGAGCATAACAGGTCTCACACCTGCTTTGTAAAACCTTCCTTTGATTTTCAAATGAATTTTCTTATCACAGAGAACAATAGAGATCATATCCACTTTAACCAACGTGCATTTATTCTATTTGTAACATGTCCATCAATTTTCCTATCATGTTGCAAAATAGAGCCCAAGTATCTAAAAAAATCTCTCTTTTGAATGTTTTCATCACCAGTCTTAACTTTGATTCCTTCGTCATTGTTTTCATCAAAAGTACACTCCATGTACTCAATCTTAGTCCTACTTATACGAAATCCTTTACTCAAAAAGGAATGGACTCAAAGTTAAACTTTGATGCAGACCAAGTCAAAATAGTCAGTCTTCCCATATTGTATTCTAACACAAGATGAAACCCTATCATACATATCTTTTATGATGTTAAAAGATAGGTACTTGTCTCTTCTCTAAAACTCTCCATAATATCTCATGTGGGACAAAATCATAAGCCTTTTCTAAATCAATAAAAATCATATGGAGGTTCTTCCATTTAGCTATGTGAATCTCTATTATTCTCCTCGGTAAGTGGATGGCTTCAATAGTTGAGCGACCTGTCTTGAATCGAATTAGTTTTCTTTTACTTTGGAAACTTGCCTCAACCTTCTTTCGATCGCACATTCCCAAAGTTTCATAGTGTAACTCATCTGCTTGATACCTCTGTAATTTGAACAATTTTGGATGTCTCGTTTATTCTTATAAAGATGCGCCACGATGTTTCCCCTCAATTCTTCGGGTATTTTCTTGCTTCGCCAAATACCATTGAATAAATTGTAAGCCAAGTCAAACCACGCTAACTTAAAACTTTCCAAACTTCTATAGGAATGTCATCAGGTCATACACCTTTCCCATGTCTCATAACCTTCAAAGCTTCCTCTACTTCATTCCTTTGTGTTCGTTTATAGCATGTATGATTCAAGTAATTTTCACTACTAGCTAGATTTTCCAAAGTAATCTCTCTATTTCCATCCCCAATGAAAAGTTTGTGGAAGTGTTGCTTCCATCTAGTATCTATATCCTTCTGAGTTACAAGCATGTGACCTTCATCATCCTAATATGATCTTAATTTGCATAAAATCGCTTTTTGTGTAATTTCCAAAATTTCCATCGGCGTCGTTGATACATCATGATTTTTCATCATATATCACGTTTCTACGTAACCAAATACTGTTGAGATATTTGTTATCTTTTATATTGCTTATGTATTTTCTATTTTATTTGTCTTCTTCTTATAATTTACACAATAAGTTTCTCTCCTCTATAAAAGAGCCATAGGGCCTCTCAGTAATGCAATTCATTCTTTTCATTTCTACATGGTATCAGAGCGACGATCCTAAACCGAAATTCTTGTACCGATCAAAACCCTAACCCTACCCGCAGACCCTCATAGTTGCGTCGTTGCCGCCACCGCGACAGCCCTCACACAGATGTAGCGGCATCGGAGCACCGCTCTTGCACCACTGTCGCCACCACGACAACCCACACGCCATTGTAGTGGCATCGGAGCACCGTTGCACAGTGCAACGGCCTCCTTGCGTCGCCGTAGCAGGCGTCTCAAACCCTTATAGCGATTGGTTGCTTATCAAAGGCGATGCCTCTAGCGTGTAACGCTCTATACGTCAATCACCAACCTGATTTGATCCGAAAACGGTCTGATTTTGACAGGAAAGCCTGATTTCAGACCTATAAATTGCATTTTCTGACTCCAACGCGCACCAAGGATTGATGAGGATGCTTGTATGAGTCTACATATACAATCAATCGTCTATACGATTGTGTAGATTCGCTCAGATCGGTCTATTTCATAGTTGAGTTCTATTTCGACCGTTCTTTCATCATGTCAGAGAACAAGAGTGATATTTTTCCTTCATCTGGTGCCTTCAAGGGTCCGGCCCCCATCGTAAAGATAGATGGGACCAACTATGAGTATGAGTTGTGGTCCATGCATTTTCTTACCCTTATGTAGTACAACAAGAAGCATATTCTGAGGACGCTAGAGCCGACGGAAAAGACTGGGAACAATGCTTCGTCAGAGCCGACGGAAAAGATTGCATTTCCCGAGAAGGATATGTTCTCCCTTACACCTCGTGTTTTTGGATAGGTTGTTTTTGTTCATGATTTCTCACCACCGTCGTGACAAGCTCTCCCCCAGAGCTGTCAAGTGTGTTTTTTGTTGTCTACTCTAGTACCCGAAAGGGATACAGTTGCTTTGATCTGCTTCGATGGAAATATTTTGTCAGTGATGACATTACTTTCTTTGAGTTTGTCATGTATTTTTCTCCTACAGGTGACAGACTAGCCCCACCAGACTCCGATGAGGAGATCTGCATGCCTCCACCACCTACTCGAGCTCTACCATCACTGCTGCCAACGCCACCTCCACCACCACCATCTCCTATACATATGCATGCTCCTCTACCTGTTCCTGGACCACCACCTACCCGGACTGACTTTTTGCTACGTGTGTATACTCGTAGGTCTCGCTCTGTTCCCGTTGCTCGCAGGTCTTCTACATTATCCAGCACGCCTCAGGTATGTCTGTGCAGCAAGATTCCCTACAATATGAGCAAGTGTCCTCTCAAGAGGGAAACTTATAGGTTCAGGACATAGCAAATGATCTTGATGTGTCGATTGCTCTGCGAAAGCAGAGACGTACGTGTGATAGATATCCTCTTGCGCCCATGTTTCCTGGAGTAGACTGTCAAACAATTTCAGGAGGTTTACCTTGGCACTATCAGCATGGAGATACCACAGACATATCAGGAAGCTATTCAGGACAGTCAGTAGCACCTAGCCATGGAGGAGAAGGTTGCGCTTCAGTCGCATGGCACTTGAAGTCTTGTTTCAGCTCCAGTTGGTGCATTCGTTGTTGAGTGCATGTAGGTGTTTACTGTAAAGCATTCTACATATGGCAGTGTAGAACGCTATAAGGCGAGGCTTATAGCACGTGGGTTCACCTAGACATATAGGATGGACTATCATGATACTTTCTCTCCACTTGCTAGAAATTCCACTCTGTGCATTCTCTTATCTATTATTGTGACACAAGATTGACCCCTTTTCCAGCTTTGATGTGAAGAATGCCTTCCTATATGGTGATATACATGACGAGGTCAACATGCAGCAACCACCTAGATTCGTTGTTGAGGGGGAGTATCAGAAGGTTTGCAGGAAACACAAGGCTATTTATGGCTTTAAGCAGAGTCGAAGAGCATGGTTCCAGAAGCTCTCGGACTTGATAAAGCAGTAGGGGTTTGTACGATCGATTGTCGATCACTCATTTGTACACAGGACTTGGAGCAGTACAGTTGGCATTCTTGTCTATGACGATGACATTATTATTACAGGGATGACGAGCAAGGCATTCAGGTTGCCAAAGATTTCCTAGGTCAGCAGTTTGTGACCAAGGACCTTGGTTGTTTAAGCTACTTCCTTGGACTAGAGTTTGTTAGGAACCATCGAGGTCTTGTGATGACCCAGAGGAATTACGTTACAAATGACCATTCTGAGACAGGCATGGCAGATTGCAAATATGCCACTACTCCGATGGACCCGAGGACAAGCATGAAGCTCTATGTTGATGGCACTGGGAAGGTCGATAAGAGATACAGGGAGCTAGTTGGAAAGCTTTTATATGTGACCATTACCATGACAGATATATCACTTACTGTGAAGAAAGTGAGCCAGCTTATGGAGAAGCCCAAACAGGCATATATGGATGCAGTCCATATGATTTTGAAGTATCTGAAGGCATCACCTGGCATGGAACTTCTTTTCAACAGAGGTACATCCCTTTTAGTTCCAGCATGCGCAGATGCAGATTATGTTGGGTGTCTCAAGGATAGGAAGTCCAATTCAGGCTTCCCAATGTTCATAGGGAATTCCCTGATGTCATGGAAGATCAAGAAGCAGACAGTGGTTGCCAGATCTAGTGTTGAGTCGGAATACAGGGTCATGGTGCAGGCTAGCACAGAGAAGATGTGGGTCATACATGTTCTTACTGACCTGACTATCGAGGTGGATATTCCCATGCACCTCCAATGTGACAAAGTTACTCTTTTCATTACAAACAACCCTACCTTCCATGAGAGGACCAAGCACATAGAGGTGGATTGTCACTAGACTCGTGACATGATACAGAAGGGTCTTATCGCCACTACTCACGTTATCTCTGAAGACCGTACAGCATATATACTTACTAAGGCCCCTAGCTAAAGGTCCTCATAGAGATGTTCCAAGCTGAGATCGATTGATATCTACACTCCAACTTGAGGGGGAGCGTCGAGATATTTGTTATCTTTTATATTGCTTACGTATATTCTATTTTCTTTGTCTTCTTTTTGTAATTTGCCCAATAGGTTTCTCTCCTATAAGAGAACTCTAGTGCCTCTCAGTAATGCAATACTTTCTTTTCACTTCCACAATACGATATTGTTATAAAATATGAAGAATGCGGAAGCGTGACATGGAAATTATAAAGAATATGAAGAACAACGGGATTTTACGTGGAACCCTACTCCGTGAGGAGCGGGATGAAACCACGGGAGAAGCCCTCAAAGGGGCATGCTATGCATTACTTTTTCTCAATGAATATAGGAGGTTTGGGGCTCCTTATATGGCCTCTCTAGATCCTCCAAGTCCCACCACTGGACGATGTGCGACTAAACACTGGCTGGGGTAAATGGATCTTCTCCAGGATCCATTTACCCTGCTACAACTCAATAGGCGCATACAACTTATACTCCAACACTCCCCCTCAAGCTGGAGCATGCAATGCTCAGCTTGGACAAACAGAAAGAAATTCAACTCAACGCTACAGGACACTACGGACAATATCAACCCAACGCGCACATTGTTGCAGTCGAGGACGTTGCTTCTCATGCCGTGCAGGTGAGGAGGACGAATGGGCTGGAGTGTGAGTCAACTGAAGACTCGGAATCTGACTATCGAGTTTGAACTGCGCCTGAAGTCTCCTCGTCGGAGAACTGGGTCTCTCCTATCTGGCCCAGAGAATGGTGCACTGCTCTGGTGTACCTATGATACCACATGAAAACTCTTGCCCTCAATGGCATAAGGAATGGTCCTCTGCTCTGGAGTCCCTATGGCTCAATGAAAACTCTGGCCTAACAACAAGAATAATGATGGGGATCTCTGACAATGATGGCAACATATGCTCATCTGAAAATGACCGCCAACTCGTGTGTGTCTGAAACTGGAGACTCGGAAGACAATTGCCGAGTCTGAACAACAGTAGAGTCTGGAATCTGGATGGTCTGGAAATCTGCATGTGGCATCTGAATCTGGAACACAAGATCTGTAACTCTACATATATACTCCCCCTTTCTCCCATACTTGTCAGAAAACATGGACATCGACCAAGTTGGGAGAAGACAAGATCAATAGGGGGTAAACAATAATGACATGAAGCTTACGGCTTTTGTCATTTTTTTTAATAGCCGTCATGTTTTTTTTAAACATAAGCCGTTCAACCATTTTTTTCGGCTTTTCAATCTTTTTTTTTGAATTTGCGTACGGCTTTTTCCTCGTGTACGCACCTTTTTTTTCTTTTCTTTTTTTTTCTTTCTCCGCCCAAAGGGCCCAAATCAGCCACCTTCTCTTTTTTTTTACAGCAATTTGGGCCGAATCCCACTCTCTCAATTTTTTTAAAAAAAAACTAACCAGCCCAACTTGGGCCCAATATTCTCATACATTTTTTTTAAATGCAGCAGCGGGCCCCTAACGGGGCTAACCCTATTTAGGGCTCCCCATACGGGCACCCATCGCAAGAAGAGCCGTCGCCGCCCCCTCTTGGGACTTCTCGTTTTGCCGCCACCGCCACTGGAGCACTATGGAGAGGGTTGATCGCCCCCGGAGGGTTGCGCGCGAGCGGAGGGTCTCGCCGCGCCTGGAGAGGATGGATCGGGGTTCGCGACGAGTGAGGAGGGTGGAGGCACCTCCTGGAGCGCCGCCTGCGCTTGACTGGAGAGAAGCGCGCCAGCGGCGCCTGGGGCTTTGCGTGTACGGGGAGGTGGCCTCGCCTGGGCTACGCGAGATCGGCAAGAAGCTCGGGGAGGTGGCCTGAACAGTGGGACTTGGAGGCTACTTCACCGCTCGCAAAGCTTCAATGAAGATGGAACTCATGTGTTCTTCGCCTGGCATGTGGGTATCGATCTGGAGCACTTGGGGTAAGGGCGCACAGGAGCACAACGCCTGGGGGTTTCTTCGACCTGAGCACGCGCGCCTGGGGGCATCTGTTGCGCGGACCTGATCACGCGGGGGAATTGTCGTCTGTTGCGTGAAGGATGCCGCTGGAGCCTGGAGGAGCCGCCTGCGCCAGGAGCCGTCGCCTGGAGGCTCTGAGCGCGAAGAGCGACGCCGGGATGCGCGCTGCCGTCGATGGAATTTCAGAACAATCTAGGGTTCAGAAACCCTAGAACATGAACAATCTTTTTCTTCAAAAAATGAATGGGATCTTCAGCCATAATCTTTCAAAAAAAACAGATCTCCGAACATGTGTCGACGAATCATGCTCCAGCATTGATCAAGAACAAAACTCCATGAATTAGGGTTTCAATAGAAACCCTAGATCTTACAAGAACTTAAAAAAAACAATCGAATCTCGAACAAGAAAAATAAAACATGATTCCTCGAGAATCGAACCCGCTCTGATACCATGTCATAAAATATGAAGAATGCGGAAGCGTAACATGGAAAAGATAAAGAATGCGAAGAACAACGGGATTTTACGTGGAACCCTACTCCGTGAGGAGCGGGATGAAACCACGGGAGAAGCCCTCAAAGGGGCATGCTATGCATTACTTTTCTCAATGAGTACAGGAGGTCTGGGGCTCCTTATATAGCCTCTCCAGAGCCTCCAAGTCCCACCACTGGACGATGTGGGACTAAACACTGGATGGGGTAAGTGGATCTTCTCCAGGATCCATTTACCCTGCTACAACTCAATAGCGCATACAACTTATACTCCAACATATATCAATAGAGATATTTCGAACCTTGGTTCTCATTTGCCACTGCTATACTAGATCATGGTTCTAATCTCGCGAAATTTTGGCGAAATTTCGCTGAAATTTCGATTTTGATGGGTGGAGTATCTCGAAACCAATATGCATGTCGATTTCCTGGATTTCGCCCGAAATCTCGCGAGATATCAGTGAGATTTCGGGTCATCTCGCCATCTCTTCCGAGAAAGGAAATCGGTAATAAAAAATACCCATTGGTGGTGATATAGATCAAAATGTCAGTCGAAATTCGGCCATTTCAACCAAGTTACAGCTTCTCCAAGCATCCTCCAAGGTCATATTTCGCCCCTTGTTTCAAGGTAAGCCAAATTTGGCCAAATCTTCATCAAATTCTTCAATTGTTTTAGGGATTTTACTTTTAAGATGTTGATCTAGCTTGGTGTGGTGTTTTTTTGAGAGATTTCGAATATCTAGCTTTATTTTTGGAGACCAAAATTACGGGTTTTGTGTTTTAATTGCACAATAGTGATAGTTATGAATGTATTAACTCGGATCTTGTGTATAACATGTAGTAAAGCGTACTTTGAGAATATTTCGTAAGATCTATCGAAGAGGAAATTGGGGCTTTTGTGTTTTAATGTGGAATGATGATGAGTTCTTCAATGATAAACTCGGATCTTGTGTTATTAAAGTAGAGAACATGTTTCGGATTTTTTTGTAAATGAAATTTAAAAATTAAGTAAATCCGAAAATCAAATCTTATATCTATTGTTTATTTACATGTTTTGTATTACTTAGGTAGTCTTTCTCGAAAATGGTCTCCTAATTGCTAGATCTAAGACCCTAATGTATAGATGTAATGTGTTTTTCTGAAAATCGGAATATTAAGGGTATACTTTCAATTTCAAACACCAAGTATTTATGATTTTGTGTGTATTAGGTGTTAGAAAAATTTAAAAAATGTTAAATCCGAAAATTAAAACATAAATTAATTAGCAAATTCTTAATCGATCGCATTGTATGCCTCTTGAATGATTGTTCTTCAATTTCCTCGCAAGTTTCGGTGATCATCATCATGGCACATTCCGGTTCCGGATCAGGATCAGAGGGGCGATTTCAGTCGGGACATTGGTTGGAGGTATGCCTCTGCTCCTAACGGAAATAAAGCCAAACCACAATTCAATTTCTGTGGAAAGAAGTTGGGAGGAGGCGGGATCACGAGGATGAAGCAACATCTTGTTGGAAATAACAAGAATGTTGCCAAGTGCACGCATTGTCCCAAAGATGTAAGGGACAAGGTGAAGGCCAACTTGGACGGGAAGAAGGATAGGGATACAGAGAGGGTAAGAAGGGATGAACAATTTAAAGAGTTCATGTTTGAGAAAAAATTCAACATCCTCTCAGATTCAGATGACGATGACTTTGTCTACCCCGCTGACATTCAAACTACAGCGGAGAGGAGGGCATACAAGAGGGCAACAAAAAAATCAATGAGGAGCGAGTTCGAGAGGAGAGAACTCGATAGTGCACGAGGCGGTTTCTATGGTGCAGGTGGCAGTGGGAGTGATTCTGGAGACGCACCAGTACCACCACCCACCAAAAAATACAAGGGGAAGGGAATTGAACCCTTCTTGACGAGGAGTGGATCCATGCAATACAAGGCAAGAAAGGATCCGAGGCGAAGACAGTGAAGGGTATGTTCACCAATGCAGGAGAAAGGGTAGGAAAGGCCATCAACAAGCTCTTCTTTGGGGAGAGCATTCCTGCCAATATTGCTAGCGGGCCATTTCTGCAACATGCCATTGATGAGATCGTTGTAGCGAGAACGGGAGTGAAAACTTCCACATCCTACGAGATAACGAACAAATATCTGGGAATGGAGAAGAAGGAGATGAATGAGTACATCGCTGAGCTGAGGAGGAGATGAATGAGTACATCGCCGAGTTGAGGAGGAGATGACCAGAGTACGGGATGACGTTGATGTGCGATGGGTGGACGAGCTACACGAGTAAGCAGATCATCAACTTCCTCGTTTACTGCGATGGAAGATAATCTTTTTGAAATATGTTGATGCACGTGATCATGCAAAGGATCACAAGTATCTGCTGAAGTTGATGAAGGACGTCATTAAAGAGGTTGGGAAAGATCACATTGTCCAGATTGTGACGGATAATGCCAGCAACTTCAAGAAAGCGGGTGAAACAATAATGAAGTCTAGCATCTATGGTATTTTTTGGACATTGTGTGCTGCATATTGCATTGATTTAATTCTAAAGGATTTCAGCAAGAGGAAGCTCGTCTCAAGGGTGACAGAGCAAGCACATATGATCACCACATTCATTTACAACCACGGCAAAGTGCTGGCATTGATGAGGCGGATGTGCAATAGTGAGCTGGTGAGGCCCGACATCACACACTTTGCAACAATTTTATAGCGTTGCAAAGTCTCAAACAACAAAAGATAGGGTTGACTGTCAAGGTAAATGGTTCGAGATACCTGAAGCTCGGACTGAAGGAGGATGGAAAGTGGAGACATTGATCAATGATCTCCACTTTTAGGATGACGTGACTCGGTCACGAAGATCATGGATCCAGTTGTTTCTGCATTGCGGATCGTGGATGGCGATAAGAAGCCCACCATAGGAGTGATCTACGAGGCAATGCGCTCCATGAGAGAGAAGGTCAGAGAAGCGGTTGGAAAAGGATCCAAAGCATGGTTGGATATCACAGACGAGCGTTGGTCCAAGATGCTCTCACATCCTCTTCACAAAGCCGATATGTATTATGTAATAATGTAATTTGTCTTTTCTTTTTAAAATTTTTATAGCTTTTTAGAATCTGAGAATTGTGCTTGTTCGTGACTTTGTGTCCAGCTTATTACTTCAATCCTAAGTACCAGTATAAGAATGGACTTGGTACAAATGCTAACCTTCTAGCAGTTGTACAAATTGTGGTGGAGAAGCTCGTCAAGGACGAGAAGTCACAGACCTTGTGCATGAATGAGGTAATCTTGAATTTTAAGCTAGATTAGGACTCACAAAAATATTCTTTAAGAGTATTATGTAACAATTTATGACTTCAACCTATGTGCAGGTTAAGTATTTCAGGGATGCATTGGGTTCCTTTGGTCATACTGTGGTAAATGGACGGGGCAATACTCTTCCTAGTAGGGATGAAGACAAATAAGTCCACTGATTGTGTGGTCATTTATTCCTACTATTGATTTATCTCGTTTTGGTTTTTTTACAGTCCAATGGTCGTTACTATACAGGATGGAAGTTCCCAACATAAGAAAAGTGGCAGTGAAAGTGTTGTCTCAAACAGCATCTGTTGGTGGTTGTGAGAGGAACTGACGCACAATCAACTTGATCCACTCGAAGAGACGGAACAGGTTGAGAGAACAGAAGCTCAATGATCTTGTCTACGTGCATTACAACTTGAGGTTGAAGCTGAATCATGCAAGGGAGGGACAAGACAAAGAGGATTACACAGACCCTATTGATCTTGCATACATTTTCAAGATGCATGATGACGATGCTGATGAGATGTTCTCCAAAGGTGGATGGATTCCAATGGTATTCCCGTTCTCGATCAACCATGTGGAAGACCACAACAACAACAACAACAAAGCCTTTTCCCACAATTAAGTAGGGTCGGCTACATGGATTCTTCACCTCCATTCAGATCTATCTTGGGTCAATCTCGAACTTATATCCAAAAAACTAAGATCCCTTCTATAAGACCAAATGAAAATATAAGCCGGCAAATGGGAGCAGATGTAGGTGACTATCAAGCAAGATCCGGGCAGATTACAGACCCTCTTGGAGGGTTGGAGGCCGAGATTAATGCGGTTGTTGATGAAATTCTCTCCACTAGCTCAAAATCCAAATCGAAGTCAAAGGATGACAGTGGAGATGATGATGATGATGATGATGCTGATGATGGTCGTGATAGACCTAGTAATGGTGGGGAAACATACTCAAGTGGGTCGGGAAGGGGTGGTCGTGGACCACAAGATACAGGATTTGAGGAAGGGCTACGTGCACGACGTGAATATATGGAGCGACAGAGGAACACACATGGACAGTTTGTTCCAAGTCTGAGTCCAGGACCAGTACGGTCATGGCCATCGTCCAACTGACAGCTACATGGACGATTTGATATCATCTGTAGGTTCCTTGAGCTGCATGGACATTGACAGGACAGCGCATATCATGTAGGAACACCAAGTCCCTTAGGCGGATATGGATCGTCGCACGATGAGAGATCATTTGGCATCTTTCCGGAATACTTTTATGCTCCTCAAGAGTATGCACCTCCATCATATTCATTCGGTTACAGTGGGTATAGGGGATATAGTAGCTACAGTGGTGAGAACTACCAAAGTAGCCAACCTGAGCAGAGTCAGGGCAGATTCTTTGGCAGTGACAGTTATGTTTCCTTCCCTGAGTACATGCCAGTTCCTCCTCCTCCGTAGAGATCTCCTCCTACTCCGTCGTCGTCGTCCCGAGGATCACAAGCCAGTATTTCGCAACATTGTTATGCCAATTGTGATACCGGACCTAATGTTTCTTATCCTCGTCTCGGGATACTCATAGGCATCGATGACCATTAATACATACAATATGTGATGGATTACTCGTACATGACATGGGAGAACTACAACGAGTTCATTAAATCTGCGATGCATTATGAGAGACAACAAGGGGGAGATTCAGATCCGCCGCGGAACTCTTGGTTCTGAACCAAACATATCACCAAGTAATATATTTTAATCTTTTATTGCATGGATCATTAATGTGCATGTTCTTATTACTCTACATGAAATATATATATTTTCACTTGTTGTAAGATTGTTACTCTGTTATTAAGTATTAAGTATTAACAACGATATGTTCGATATGGTGTATGACATACCATCATAGTCATAGATGATAAGATAATTGATATGTATACTATAAGCCTATAAGTGTATATCTATTATTTCATTGTTTGAAGTACTCAGATTAACTCTATTTGCAATATCTAACATATTGTACAATATGACCGATATGGATCATGATCAATATGTACAATATACGGGGTATAGATGACCAATATGTGTGAAATAAGTGTGTATTTATAAGTTATTTATTGTTCAAATAACTTGGAAGATCATGATTTACAATAAAATTGAAAAAAAATGGCTTTTTGAGTCATTTCCGACATTTCCACCGAAATTGTCGAAATTTCCCGAACTATCGACGAAATTTCGATATTGAGCGTGACCGAAATGAAATCGAAATCTAGATTTCAAACCTTGCACTAGATATCATGAGCTAGACCAGCGCGAAAGTCGTTTAGAAACTTATAACCAATGTTGTAAAAGTCACCCGAATGGCCCGACTAGTAGGTCCGACTAGTATAGTCAGTGGGGTGGCCGACCGAGTACTGACTAATTCCGACTAGGCCCACTAGTCGACTAATTTTTGCTAGGAGATACCATAACTTTTTGCTTTTCTAAAAGCAAACTTATTCCAACACACATAATGTTTTATTTAAATCCAATTCCTTCTTTAACTTCATTATGATAGTAAAAAATTATGCAAATCCATGTAAATATGTAAGAATTATTTAAAATGATTATCATAAAAATTTATGCAAATCCATGTAAATATGTAAGAATTATTTAAAATGATTTATATATTAAAAATTTCAAAGCTCATTAAAGTTCAACTAAACCCGATTAATCACCCAACTGCCGATTAATCCTTAGTCAGTGACCTGACCGACCGAGTAGCGACTACTGACTTTTACAGCCTTGCTTATAACATAGTCATCACCCCATGCAACCTATTTACCAGTTGCTTCGCGAGATGTAGGTAGCAATGGATAACACAATTGGTCCAAAAGCTTCAACCATATGCACTACCTCCCTCTAGTAGCAAAATTATGAGAGTATTTTTCACCAACTAAAAAGTCAAAACTAGAATTGACAACCATGTATTCCACTATCATGCGCATGATAACCTCCTCAACGACCTCTCAAAATTTTGAACACCTTGAAGGAGACCAAAAACCATGCAGACCCACGAGCCATCCACGTAAAGGTCATCAATCGCATCTCAAACCTCCTAACTCCCAAACTAATGGATCAACTCAGCCGCCTGAATTGGATGCAATCGGCTAGCTCCACATCCTAGTTATCGCCAGTTCGGTAACTCAGTCTATAATGAAAGTATGAAAGTGCTTCGTTGCTACACTACCAGCCTCGCTATCCCACTGAAAGTACAACCGCCCCAACCACTTAAATGAAAAGGAAGACATTCGCTTACCATGTTAATATAGATTTTGTTTGCATCTACATCCTTCATATCAGATCGAATAGTGTTTCCACTCTACATCCTACTCCGTGTCATTTGTGCCACAATCCTCAAATTAACCCTCCATTCATCCAAGACCTTTGTAGGTCCATATTCTACATTAATAGATAAAGATCTTGCCTCGAACTCAACCCAAAACAAGCCATAATCAGCATAAATCCTACATCACCCGACCAAAGAATCATTCTCGCAGCATTAAAGATTGACACCACCACATGATCAACTCCTAACTCCAACATAATATTCGCAAGCAACACCTAAAGTAAGAGATCCCTCTCGAAGCTAAGAGATCAATCGGATTCAAAATTCAAGGTACTCGATGAACTACCTTTGCTACAAGATTCACCAAATTATGGTTTTGTCAATGTCTCCCACAAACGGCAAAGGTATTGAATCTCAAAGGAATTGCCATCACCTTAAGAAAGCGACGAGGGCATATGAACCACCACCCCATCCTCCAACTAGGGTAGTCTCCAACACTCCAAGCCACATATAGCCACCCCATCACCATCATAAAAGAGATGCCGAGCCTCTGCCTCAATAAACCCCTAACGCATACCTATCAACCCCTCAACGACGCAACATCACCTTAAAAAGGTATGATAAGGAGTCTTACCACCTCCAACAATGAAACCCTAAAACACCCTCATATCCATCAAGCTTATCAATTTTGGAACAGAGTTGAGCTTCAACAACGGAGGACCCTACAACCATTCCCACCCAACATGCATGAGGTTTGACAGTCGGCTACTTCTGACTCCATGTGCTCTCCATTAAGCAGACAACACAATGGTACCAAATCTAACTACAACATAAAAATTTCAAGAGATTGGTTCATCACAGTGAAAACAGTTGAGAAGCACGCTCAAGCCACCTACTCGAATGAACATACATAGCCTCTGGGCTTTGGAGTCAATCAGGATAAATTATAATTTGAATTGTATTTCTTTCTATTTTTGTCGGTTAGAGTCAATTTGACATTTGAATTCGATTTCTTTCTATTTTTGTAATCCCGCCCTCTTGTATAAAGGAGATGGTAGTCATTTGTAAAAGCAATTCAAGTTGCAATTAAAATAGGGAGTTATCTATCGTATCTCTTCTCCCTCCACGCGATCTTTACGATTCTTTCTTGATTCCCGCGTAATCGACACACTTTCTCTTCTTCATCCCTCCAATTTCTTATTCCACCAAATTTCCACCATCAAATTAACTATTTTCCACCATAGCGAAATTCGATTTGCATCAATAACCCACAACAAAACCTCTGAAAATCCTCAGGGAGTCGTGCCGGAGAGACATGGGAAGCAAGAGGATACATAATGCGCGTATGCCTCTTCTTCCGTAAGGCAATAGGCACATCAAGGTCCTCAGCTTCCTCAGTAGCTGAGAGTCTGATATTGGATCATCTAAGGCCTCCTGCACATCAAACTATACACGCAAATCACCAGTGCCATTAGTGGAACTCAAATGCTTAGAACATACCTGGTGTGTACTGGATGATGGAGGAGGCACATGAGCACAAGGTCTGCAATGGTAAACCTACGGAAAGAATGTAGTGTGGCGGGTGGTGGAGGTTGTGGTAGAGGTGGTGGTGGTGGTGGTGTCGACGATGGTGAAGTGGAGCCTGGAGTAGACAAATCGAAGGTAGAGGCATGTGTATCTCTTCTCCATTCTCCGAAGGAATGAGCTTGTCACCTGAGGGGAGAAATACATAATAGATTCAAAGAAGGTGACATCTGCACTAACATAATACCTTCGTCAAATACGTGACAGCAACGGTATCCCTTTTGGGTCTTAGAATACCCAACAAAAACACACTTGATAGCTCTAGGAGAGAGCTTGTCAAGACGTTGAGACGTCTGATGAACAAAAGCAACTGACCCAAAAACACGAGGCATAAGAGAGAAAAAATCCATCTCAGGAAACGCAATCGAGAACGGGATCTTCTCCCTCAAAATCGATGAGGGCATACGATTCACCAGGTAGCAAGCAGTTAGAACTACATCCCCCCACAGTAAGAATGAGGAGAACGGCTCTGGATCAAGAGAGTCCTGGTAACATCTAAAAGGTAACGATGTTTTCATTCAACCACCCCATTCTATTGAGATGTGTAAGCACAAGAAGTTTTATAAACAATAGCATAGGTTCTAATTTGAGAGAGTTGAATACTTAGATATTCTAATGCATTATTGGAACAAATATACTTGACATTTGCAGAGAAAACATTCCTTTCATTAATAAAAGAATGAATAACAGGATCAGTATCAGACTTGTTTTTAAGAAGAAATATCCACGACAATCTTAAAAAATCATCCACAACAACAAGATAAAACTTATGCCCTTAATGGTCTGGGACACGACTTGGACCCCAAATATCAAGATGAATTAACTCAAAAAGACTATGACTACTTCGACCCTGACAACTCTGGAAGGTAGGCGGATGATGCTTCCCAAGCTGACAGGTCTAGTACTGAAAGGTAGAGCGAGGAGAAACCTGTAGAAGTACATGACAACTTCTGCAGAGGAAGATGACCAAATTGAAAATGCCACGCATAGGGAGAAACGAATCCAGTGTAAAGAGGAAAAGTACCGGCATATGGAGATTGTACCAATCTATAGAGACCCCCTTGCTCACAGCTAGATCCAATCACCCTACCCATAAGAATGTCCTAAAACACAAGAGCATATGAGTCAAATATGGTACGACAATTTAAATCCTTGGTGATTTGACAAATGGACAGTAAATTCATAGAAAATTCATGAGCAAAAAGAACAATCTGAAGTTGCATTGCAGGAGTTAACTACACCTCCCCCTGACCAATGATGGAAGAGTATGCCCCATCAGCTATTACCACCGATCTCCCTGATTGAGTCGAACTGTAAAAACTAATAGTCCTTTGTCACCGCAAAGATGATGGGATGCTCTTGAATCCATAATCCATTCTGACAAATCTACCCTATAACAGCTAGTAAGAGCATATGTTATACCTGATGTGGATGTAGATGATGAGGAAGCTACCTCTGAGGATCCAAAAGAAGAGTTGGTTGACCCAGGAGCAGGTATAATCTCTCGAAGCCGCGCTATAAGATCATCGAATCTCTGATCAGATGCAGGTAATGGACTACCAACCTCTGAACCTGCTCTGCAACACGTGTTGTATCGTGATGCAGCGTGGGACCCAAATATGGGGCCAAATATTTATCTATTTTTAATTGTCAATTTTATTTATGTTTTTAAGTTGTCATAATTGTCTAATTAAATAATTGAGATCGCCTGTGATCTCAACGTTTATTCGTAGATTTAATTTTGATCAATTAATTAGTTAGAGTCTAATTAGGGTAATTAGATGTCAATTTGAATTTTAAATTTGTCAGAGTCAAATTAGGATAAGTTTCTTGTCTAATTTGAATTAATTTCTATTTTTGTAATGTCATTCCTCCTATATAAAGGGATGAGGGTCCTTTGTTTTGAGGCAGTCAAGTATTAATGAAAATTGAGATTTTTATCTCCCTCTCTCCTCTCCTTCTTCTCTCCACGTGATCTCCGCGGTTCTCCTCCTTCAACCTCTCGTATTCCCGACGAGTTCTTCTTCTCAGCCCCTCTAATTTCTTCTACCAAGTATTTTCCACCGTTCAAATTATTTCCCACGCGATGCCGATTTGCCGTTTGCATCATTTGGTATCAGAGCATGGCAACCGAATCGTCCCTACGATTCGACGATCCGGTCGAGTATTGGCGTTTGAAGTTTAATCTCAGCCATCTATCTCATGGTTCGCGCTCGCAATCACGTTCAAAGAAGTTCCGGCAGCGACTCGTATCGTGCATCAAGGTTCAAGCATGGCTGGACGCGCTAGTCGACGAAGATCTCGCCATCAACAATGGCAGAAATCAGATCACAGAAGCTGCTGTCCAACCCGATTGTGAACAAAAAATTGAAGGTATTTCTATTTTAAATGAAGATTTGTTTGATACAACTCCTGTGCAACCAAACAATGAAGACAAAGGGCCGATTTTTGACAAAAGCGCAGAAGAAGAATCTGATTTCGAAGTCGAAATTGCTGTCCAGGAGGGTTCGGATCTACCGTCACCGCCGAAATCGCACCCCCTACCGCCTTCGCCCGCACCCCCTTCTCGCCGCCCCACACCCCTGCATGTGGCTCCTCTACGCCATCGCCGCCTCCGGCCCCATCCCCCGCCACTCAGCGCCCGCAGGTTCCCTCCTCTTTCTCTCCTTCGCTGCCAGAGCCCCGCCGCACCCAGATTTGACTGTGAAATCAAAGACACAATTTTCACCCATGCTCGGATTGATGACGATTCACCGATCAATATCCTCCCGACTCTGTATTTCACGAACTCAAACTCGGACCGATTAGGAAGATATGAGAGATTATTCAATTGGCGGACCGATCGATAAAGCGGCCGAGAGGAATCATTTCTGTCATCACGAAATTCCAAGGTGCTCTGCTCAAAGTAGAATTCACGATCATTGATCTTGAGCATCAAGGAGAATTCACCCAGTCTCCAATCATTCTCGGAAAGACGTTCTTAGCATTAGCTAAGGCAATTATTGATTGTGAGACTCCGGAAATCGATTTTAAAGCATTGGAAGCACTTAGATCGGACCATGTCTTTGAGGAACCATGATCTTCTGAGGAAACCCACGAAGTCCCCGACATCCGCAACCATGAAGAGGTAGAAGAGCCCTACCCCGATGCAACACCTGAGATAGTGGTTGTTGAAGAGACTATTGGTTTAGAGACTCTCCCCCGTATTTCAATTCTTGAGGATCTCAAAATAAACAAATCATTCTTCTATGATCCTGAGACTTATGCATGGTCGCACCCTGGAACAACATTCTCTGAATACCTGGACCAAATCATCCCAAATCGAGAGTGCACCAACATTCGAGAAACTAAGAACAAGCACGCAAACCCAACACCAACCAAGGAGAATTTCAGTGGCTACTCATCCGGATATTCAAGTAAACTGACACCTTCACGAAGAAATAAAAAGAGAATCACCTTTGACCTTTCGAAAGAGGAATCAGTTGATGATCCCTCATCAGGACCGGAAAAGGTAGTGTACATGAGTGAAGTCTGTTCGGCAGCTCTAAAGCCATATCTTCGCAAGGATCCAAAAATCAATTCTCGTTGGACAACTCCCGTTCCTAACTACTACTCACACAAAGCTGATGATCATGCCCTCTTTAAATACAATGGGATTATTTCATATGAGCTGACTGAGACCGATGCTTCCGAGTATTCATCCGAGAACAAACCACCTGATCCCAAGAAGGAACGAATTCTGAGAAAACAATTGAAGAAACAAAAAGACCAGAATATTTGGAGTATGTCCACTTTCAAATACTATTCCTCTGAGGATAATTCTGATGATGGATACCTTTCGTCCTACTCAAATACTTCATCCATTATCCATCATGATTTTTCTGAGGATGACACTGATAATAGGTGGGAATCATATGCCTCATCTTCAACTCATCATTACGATCTCCCACCGCAGGCTCACAAGAAGATCAGCCAAAAACCGCCTTAATCATCGCTACCCAACCTCCCTCCCGACCACATCGGCCTCCTTGTACAGCTTCTTCCTCTACTTAGGCCAAGGCTTAAGTATAGGGGGGACCGATGCCATTTGTATATACTATTCTCCCGCATCACACTCCTATCTTCCGATCACCTCACTTCCACCCTTCTTCTACACTTAGGCTGACCAGAGCCTAAGTATAGGGGGAACTGACACCCACCTGTATATACTCTCTTCATCCACATATCTCGATCGCTTCATTTTTCCGCTCTTCTTCTATACTTAGACTGTTCACAGTCTAAGTATAGGGGGGCGGACCATTGTATATAAATTTCT
The DNA here is from genome assembly GCA_037367405.1 of Ottelia alismoides. NCBI lineage: Eukaryota > Viridiplantae > Streptophyta > Magnoliopsida > Alismatales > Hydrocharitaceae > Ottelia > Ottelia alismoides. Next base: position 132,373 of record JAZKJV010005133.1, on the reverse strand, counting down.
AACTCTCTTACGCTTAACCCGAGCTATGTCTTCATTACGCTTCTTGTGCACTGAGGACAAAGCACTCGCTAAGTATAGAGGGGTATGTATATACTTTGTATATATTTTACCCATATCTTGTACTTTCGCGTAAGTCTATATGTATTTACAGGGTGGGTAATCAAAAAAAATGATGAAAAATGAAAAGAAAAGAAAAAGGATTTTTCTACTGACATTGACTTTGCCCAAAAAATTTTGAAAATGGCTTCTTATTCATTCTTGCATTGACCAAAAAAAATCCCTTGCATAAAAAAGAAAAATGTGTGTCTGCATTTCTCACCTGAACTTCATCCTGCATCGCATTCATCTGCATCTGTGAAAAGTCATTGGGTTCAAAACCAAGTTGTGAGCAGAAACCGAGAATGGTCTGGACTTGACCTTAATCTACCTAATTTTTAGAGGAACTTCACCGAGAAATAGGATTTTAAAAGCTTCAGGTCTTTGACTTAATTCTTTAAGTTCCACATGACAATGTGCAGCACTTGACTCTTAGTGTCTAACATGGTCTCTTCATTCTGGGTACAACTCTGTAATAAGGAATTAATTTGTACTCTCACACTATGCACTTAACTCAACTCAAACGGGATGTTGGAAGACTGTGTGAGTCACTTTTCTGGAGCGTGGAAATCTAAAGACTGGAGTACGGGTTGAAATAAAGCTTCGGAAAAGGGATGGACGGCTGGGCACAATTTTTTCTAAGACCCCAAAAGATGTACGGAATAAAAAGATTCTATATCCGTAGGGACAAAACAAGATCCAAGCAGAACCACCAAAAATTCCAAAATACAAAAGAAGCATTCTACCAAATAAAATCTGATCAAAAAGGTCCAAGCTTCAAGAAAGCCTGCAGATCTTGGTGGAGACTCGGCTACACTGGCCATCTTCACAAGGAGAGGTGACTACACTGGCCACCCTCCAGTTCTTTTCCCCTTCTTCTAACTTCTCCCCCATTTCGATTGTGAACACAACACGACGGACCTTAGAAGGAAATATCTGACTCCCCGAGGACGAGTTACTGGAGAGGAGAGGAGCATGGTAGTCCGGCATTCTGGATGGGAAGAGCTAAAACCCTTCACACACATGAGTCGGTTGTTCAATGTTCATAGGGTATACTTTGGGAAGAAGATTGATCTAAGATGACATCTGAGTCGAAACTGTGACAATGATGTGTAGAACTTGAGGGCTGTTGATTTTAAAACTCTAAGTCTCACAGAAGTTCCGACACACAAATAATCCAAAGGTCGAGTTTAGTTTCACTTTCACCTTCAGTTCATGGTCTTGGTATGGAACCCAATCTCATTTCACCTCATGCCATTTCTTTTTCATGCTCAGGGACGAGCATGATTTAAGTATAGGGGGATGATGAATCACGGATTCATCACTCTAAATCTCATTTATTAAGCTCAATTCCCTCAAAATCAACAGCATATCTGCATCTATTCTGCATAATTAGCATTCATCCATGTTTTCAAAAGAATGGCATTTTATCCATGATTTCTGCACAAAATAAGAAGCCAAAAATCCAAGCCAAATTTGACCTGTAAATAGCCTAACTTCCTGGATTTTTAACTCCTTCATGCTAAATCCAAATAACCCAAAACCACTTTCACTGTGTACATATCACTAACAAGAATAAATGAAAAATACAAAAAAAATCACTAACCCAAATAAGTAGACCAAAAACCGAAACCCTAATTTCAGGATTTTCAGACTAAAAGCCACATATCTTCCCCATCCAGTGTCCGATTTGATCTTACTCACTTTTGACCTAATGTACATTCAATTACCTTCAAAACAAGACCAAGTTCAAGTGAATCAGAGCTCATATGTGAAAGTTGGATTTTGGGACTCTTTTGTACATTGTATATTTTAGCGGTTTTTGACCTGATATTTTATGTACATATTTTCTTAATTAATAAAAATCCAAAAAAATAGATTAAGGTGTCTTTATTTATCTTTGATTTTTCTCATATTTTTCCCAATTTTTACCTAGTTTAAAAATGACAAAAAAATTAGAAAACCCAAAAATCTAAGTATTCTATGTACACGGGATACCACAAAAATTCACTTTGTGCATTTGATCGATTTTGTTTTTGATGTCTTCATGAAAGTTGTAGATCTCATCGAGACGAGCATTTTTCGTGAAGGAATTTTTCGATCCGAGGTCATTTGATATTTATTTCTGATTTTACAAAATCTTTTTCTACGGATTTTTCTGGTGCTGACACGTGGCCGCCCCTGGGACCGCCACGTGTCAGCGTTTTTTAAGCCCTTTTATTATTCGATTTATTTAAAAAAATAAAATAAGATAAAATCCCTACACGTGTGAGGCACGTGTCCCCAGGCACGTGCCAAGCACGTACGCGCCCCCTCTCTCTGCTGCCGCCACGCGTCAACATCTGGGTCGTCCGATCTCGGCCGATCGGACGGCCCTTGGCCATCTTCCCCAGGCACCCCCGCCGTTGGCAACTGACTGCAAACCTCGCAGCCGTCGCTGCCTCCGTAAACTCCTCGCCAACCTCGCAACTGTCGCCCCCGCCTTCGCCGCCAACGACCTCCTCCGGATCCCTCGCGCCGCTCGACCCCTCTCTCTCCTATTTAAAGGGCCTCGACTCCCCCCCGACTCCGCATCCGCCGACTGCACACGAGATAGCCTCGTGGCGGTGACAGCACCACGAAGTGCATCCTCCAACGCGATCCGACCTCTCTGGTCGTCGCCGCGCCTCCGCGCACGCTCCAGCTCCGGCCTCCTTCGATCGCCGTCGAGCCCAGTTACCATCTTCATCAACCACATCGACAACACCGCCCTCCGCCTTCGTCGTTCTCCGCCAACGCCCGTCGTCGACTTCTGCCCCGTCGCGCTCCTCTGACTCTACCTTCGACTACGCCTCCGCAGCTCCGCCGTGAGCCGCTTGGCATCTCCGCCACACGCAGCAGTTTCGACATCCGGCCACCACCGACTTCGCCGGTCACGCTTCGTCATCAACAAACACCGCCGGTTCTTCGACGCCAGCGGAGTTCACCTCCGCCTCGTCGGACCACCGCCCCCCTCCGCCTCGCCTTCAACCGGGCTCGGAGCCCGAGGCCCCAGCACGTGCCACGCACGTGCGTGGGGAACGGCCTCGATTTCATCCCCACGGGTCACGTGCCCAGCACGTGGCCGCGTAGGTAATTTGCAAGAAGCCCCCTGCAACTCCTGTTATTTACACTAAAGTCCAAGTCCAGAAGGTCACGTGCGCCACACGTGACCCCCCAGAGAATTTGCAGTCACAACCCCCCTATTTCCGGTTATTTCAAATAGGTCCTCAGTGTTCTATTTATTTATTTTATTCTTGCACTTCTACCCCTGCGTTCCTATGTGCTTTCTGACTCGTATATTGCATGTTTTATTTATCCAAAAATAGCATTATGTTTGTCATTTAATTCTCTACATCTGCACACCTTGTGATTGTTTTTATGATTGATGGTTAATTATTAATCAATTATTCTGTGGAAAATTGCGAACTTTGCCCATTTTGTGCTCTGAAATTCATAATTGATTAACCGTTGCTCTAAAAAACCCTGAAAAATTACATATTGGAGAGTTAATTATGCTTGACATTGTGCCCAAAAAGATTTGCATTTGCATGCATAGTTTCCTCTGTAAGAATCATTTTGCACATTTCACTATTTATTTTTTAATAGGTATTAGATCTCACATTTTTGAGGTTTAGGATTTTTCTGAGATCAATCACCTAGTGATAAATCTTATATAATTTTGGTCCTCGAAAATAAGTAGGTTTAGTATTTATCATAATTAAATATTGAAAATCATTCTGTTTGTATTTAAAAATCCATAAAAAAATTCATATTGCATCCAGAAATCCCAAAAAAATTACAGTGCATTAATTCCATCATAATCTACTTTGTGGCCAAGTTTCGTATTTTTCGGACATCGTTTGAACATAGTCGATATTTTAGTCCCTAAAATTGGCCGAAATTGCATCTTGCATCCCTTATTTGCATTAAAAATTCCAAAAAAAAGACCGCTTTGAAAACCGTGCACGAATTTTGATAAACACAACTCTAGGTTGTTCCTTTACCTCCTTGTGTTCGACCTTGGGACTTGCCCAAGTAAAATAAACATAAAACCACTTGACTAAAATTGACAAATAATTTTTGTGGTTATTTCTTAACCGATTCCGATCGCCGCCTACAACAAACGACATTTTATTCTTTAAGCACGAAAGATAAAAACCAACTTTTAAAGCCGCGATTTACGGACCCGTCAGCAGGATGCTCGAAGGACAAGAAATCTACTTCCAACTTTGCAGTGTCCATAGGGAGCTCTTTAGTAACACGGAAGATCAAAAAGCAAATCGTGGTTGCTAGATCTAGTGCTGAGTCAGAGGATATGGTCATGGCGCACAAGAGCACTTACATGATGTGGGTCAGATCCGATCTGACTGACCTAGCTATTGACGCATCTCTTCCAATACAATTATAATGTGATAACCAAGCAACTATTTTCATTGCCAACAACCATGACTTCCATGAGAAGATCAAGCACATTGAGGTGGATTGTCATTATACACGTCACATGATTCAGAAGGGTTTTATCTCTATTTTTCATGTTAGCTCAGGGAACAGACAACATATGTTATTATCAAGGCTCTAGCCAGATGTTCTTCCAAGATAAGCATGATCGACATCTATGCTCCATCTTGAGGAGGTGTTCAGAGAGATTTATCTTGTCTTATCTTTGATGTTTTTTCTATTCTTTTGCCTGCTATGTAATTCACCATGTAGGGTTTCTGTTGGAGTATTAAGTTGTATGTGTGATGCAGCACAAAATTAAAATATAGGGCTTGATATTTTTATCCGTTGATTTTATTTACGTTTATTCGAATCGTCGCATTTTTTATTTAAATAAAGAGATCATGTGTGATCTCGAAATAAATTAGTCAGTTTAAATTTGATTTTCTATTTTTGAATTAGAGTCAAATTAGGATAGAGGTCGATTTGAATTTTAATTCAAATCAATTAGAGTCAATTAGGATCAAGTGGGATTTTAAATTTGATTCGCTTTCTATTTTTGTAATTCCACCTCTACTATATAAAGAGGTTGGTAGCCTATTGTAAAAGACAGTTCATATTATATGAAAAGTCGAGTTATCTCTTTGTCTCCGTCTTTCTCTCTATCTCTTTCTAAGTGCGTTCTGCGCGATTCTCATCCCAAATCTCGCGCAACCGACGCGTTTTCTCCTTCTCCCTCCCCTCTCTAAATTTCTTCTACCAAAAAAATATATTTAGATCCGTTGCAAATTTCCATTTGCATCATTTGGCATCAGAGCATGGAAACCGAATCGTTCTTACGATTCGACGATCCAATCGCATTTTGGAGGATCCAATACGATTTGAGTCGTCTCTCATATGGCACGCATTCACGTTCGCGTGCAAGGAAGTTCAAGAAACGCGTTGAATCAAGCATCAAAGTCCAAGAGTGGATGGATGCGACATTCAATGAAGATTCATCTGTCAACAACAAAAATCAGATCGCTGCAGCTGCTGTTCAACCCGATTTTGAGGCAAAAAATGAAGGTATTTCCATTCTAGATGAAGATATATTTAATACAACTGTTGTGCAAGAAGAAAACAAAGGCTATGGGCTCATATTCGACAAGTATCCAGCCGAGGAAGAACTGGAAATCCTCGATTCTTTTGCAATCGATGTTGCTGTCCAGGAAACAAAAAATGCAGAAAATAAAGATTTGGGGCCCATATTTGATGACGATCCTGCGGGGGAAGAGTACGAATTGGTCGATTTTCTCGCGGCTGAACATGTTGTCCAGAAAGACTCAGAATCCCTACACGATGAATGCAACGTGGAGCATGCTGATCTCCCTGGGATCCTCTACAAGCGACCCCCATCTGCACGCCAACCCTACACATACTCGAATGCATCCTCGAGTCAATGCCGTGAGCCATGCTGCCTTCCCCGAAGCCCTCAGGAGCGTGACCACCATTGCCTTGCATACGGCCCGTACAACTGGTTTCTCCGTCATTGGGAGTGGCATCGATGAATCTGGATGCCCAATGAAGCCTCCCTTGCACGAGGACTCGATCACATGATCACGAAGACCCCTCGTTGGGGTCTCCATCCTTGTCGTTGCGACTGTACGGACTCAAGGCGTCACCGTGGAGCCCCCTTGTGTTATCATACTCCACGGTGTCGTTATGGGCGCCCTAAATCTAGGGCTCGATACCGCCACCGGCGGCACTACCACCTTCCGCGGAAGAAGCCACGCCACCATTTGCTCTCAGATTGTCGTCGTCGGCGATATCTCATGGAAAGAAAAACCTTAACGAGGGTTAGAGGGTGCTCCTCAATCGGATCCCTGGAAATAAGGGAAGTGAATGGGAAAAACTGCGGAAAAACCCAATCCCGTACAAGTTTTTACGAGAAGGTCAAAAGAAAGGAGGCCCCTTACAAAATCTGTTTAAGTGAAGGGGTGGAATATTTGCAGCTATACCCCTCAGTTGAAAGAAATTACAAGCGTAATATGGAAAAGAAGCCAAAGCTGAGGTGATCTAATCCACCAATTCAGATGAGACTCTCCACCGACGGAACGAAGATCTAGCAATTCGTCAGGAGACGAATTTTTAAAGCGGAAGAGAATTGATGCAGCACAAAATTAAAATATAGGGCTTGATATTTTTATCCGTTGATTTTATTTACGTTTATTCGAATCGTCGCATTTTTTATTTAAATAAAGAGATCATGTGTGATCTCGAAATAAATTAGTCAGTTTAAATTTGATTTTCTATTTTTGAATTAGAGTCAAATTAGGATAGAGGTCGATTTGAATTTTAATTCAAATCAATTAGAGTCAATTAGGATCAAGTGGGATTTTAAATTTGATTCGCTTTCTATTTTTGTAATTCCACCTCTACTATATAAAAAGGTTGGTAGCCTATTGTAAAAGACAGTTCAGATTATATGAAAAGTCGAGTTATCTCTTTGTCTCCGTCTTTCTCTCTATCTCTTTCTAAGTGCGTTCTGCGCGATTCTCATCCCAAATCTCGCGCAACCGGCGCGTTTTCTCCTTCTCCCTCCCCTCTCTAAATTTCTTCTACCAAAAAAATATATTTAGATCCGTTGCAAATTTCCATTTGCATCAATGCGCCATTGTGTTGTAGCAGGGTAAATGGATCCTGGAGAAGATCCATTTACCCCATCCAGTGTTTAGTCCCATACCGCCTAGTGATGGGACTTGGAGGCTCTGGGAAGGCTATATAAGGAGCCCCAGACCTCATGTACTCATTGAGAGAAAAAGCAATGAAGCATATGCCCCTTTGAGGGCTTCTCCCGTGGTTTCATCCCGCTCCTCACGGAGTAGGGTTCCACGTTAAAATCCCGCGTTCTTATTTTATTCTTTATCTTTTCCATGTTCGCTTCCGCATTCTTCATATTTTATAACATGGTATCAGAGCGGGTTCGATTCTTGAGAGTTTATGTTCTTGATTTATTCAAGAATCGATTGATAGATTTGATCGTTGTTTATTGTTAGAGATTGTTCGAGCGTTTCTGTTCTTGATTTGTTCATTCGTTCTGTGAGCAAGAACATCAAGTTTTAGGGTTTCTTGGGAAACCCTTGTCAAGATATTCTCTTTGACCTATCGTCCCAGGCAAGCCTGCAGTACGGGGCAGGCAGTATCGCGGCCTCTAGAAGGCGTTCCAGGCGCTGCACCCAGCACGAGGCGCAGCACCCAGGCGGCAGCCCCAAGCCCGCGTGCCCTCCTCACTTCTCCCCTTGCGCAAAGCGCGAGTCTTCCGCGCGAAGCCGCATCACAGGCGGCGCCGCTATCTTCTCGACATGTGCGCTCCTTCCTCTCGGCGCGAAGCGATGACGGTCCAGGCCTCTCTTTTCCTCCAGGCGATCGTGCGCCCCAGCGGCGCCTCTCCGATAGCCCTGACCAAAGGCAGCGTCATTCTCCCAAGTTCCAAAGGCGGCGCAACCCCAAGCGCAACGGGCAGCCCCGCGCGTGACCTCCTCCAGACCCCTCCACGCAGCATGGTGATGACCTGGAGCCACCGCCTCCTCCAGCAGAATCGGAGCTCCAGTTCTCCTCGCGCGGGCGTGCGTGTGCCTTCCAGTACTCCTCGCGCAGGCGGCGCATCTCATGGCACAGGGCGGTGGTGCCCTTGCCCCGCATTTGAAGCAGAAATCCTAAAGAGGGGGCGGCGGCATTCGAAGTTGAGAACCCTTTGGGGAACCCTAGGGCCTGCGGCTATTAGAAAAAATGAGGGGTTATTTGCTTGTGAGCCCAAGTGGGTTGTTTTCTTTAAAAAAAAGGTTGCGTACAAGAAAAGCCGTACGCGAAATTTCAAAAAAAAAGGCGCGTACATGAGAAAAGCCATACGTAAAATTTAAAAAAATACGAAAAGCCGAAAAAAAATGTTGAAACGGCTTCAAAAATGATTTAAAAAAAATTGTTTTCAAAAAAAAAGAAAGAAGAGAAAAATTGTGACGGCTTTAAAAAAATGCAAAAGCCAAATTTAAAAAAAAATGGTGATGAAAAGCCGAAAAAAAACAACGGCTTAAATAAAATGTTTCGAAAAAAAATTGAATGTTTTGAAAGCCGACAAATGTGTAATCGGCTAAGTGGTTTTTGTTTTATCCCCATCATTGTTGTCTTCTCCCAACTTTGTCGATTTCTCATGTTTTCCGACAAGTATGGGAGAAAGGGGGAGTATATATGTAGAGTTACAGGTCTTGTATTACAGATCCAGATTCAGATACCAGTCTCCAGACCAGCCAGTTGATCAGACTCTACACTTCGGTTTCAGACTCGACATAATTGTTTCCGAGTCTCTAGTTTCAAACACGCACAAGTGTGCGGTCATTGTCAGATGAGCATATGTTGCCATCATCGTCAGAGGTCCCCATCATTCTTCTTGTTGTCAGGCCAGAGTTTTCATGTGAGCCATAGGGACTCCAGAGCAGAGGACCATTCCCTTGAGGGCAAGGGTTTTCATGTGGTATCATAGGTACACCAGAGCAGTGCACCATTCTCTGAGCCAGATAGGAGAGACCCAGTTCTCCGACGAGGAGACTTCAGGCGCAGTTTCGGACTCGATGGTCAGATTCCGAGTCTTCAGTTGACTCACACTCCAGCCCATTCATCCTCCTCACCTGCACGGCATGAGAAGCAACGTCCTCGACTGCAGCAATGTGCGCGTTGGGTAGATATTGTCCGTAGTGTCTTGTAGCGTTGAGTTGAGTTCCTTTCTGTTTGTCCAAGCTGAGCATTGCATGCTCCAGCTTGAGGGGGAGTGTTGGAGTATTAAGTTGTATGCGCCATTGTGTTGTAGCAAGGTAAATGGATCCTAGAGAAGATCCATTTACCCCATCCAGTGTTTAGTCACATACCGCCTAGTGATGGGACTTGGAGGCTCTGGGAAGGCTATATAAGGAGCCCCAGACCTCCTGTACTCATTGAGAGAAAAATCAATGAAGCATATGCCCCATTGAGGGCTTCTCCCGTGGTTTCATCCCGCTCCTCACGGAGTAGGGTTCCACGTTAAAATCTTTGTTCTTATTGTTCTATCTTTATTTCCGATTCTGCTTCCGCATTCTTCATATTTTATAACAGTTTCTAATCTCTATATAAGAGAGCCCTATGGCCTCATCAATAAATAAGTCATTATTTTTCTCTCCACAACATAAACACTGGAATGGCGGCTAAAATGGCTCCAACAAGCATCTTTCCTCATATAGATAGGACGCCTTCCACTCAGAGAGTTTTTGCTCCAACTTTTTTATAAAAAGAAGTCAATCAACCGACTGCATCGGGTCTCTAGACAATGGCAAACCTAAATAGTAAATTGATATTGAGCTACATGTAATGCCTAGAACTATGTCACCTTGAGAGATACCATTTTTGTAAGATCAAACAGAACAAAGGAATATTTCTTCCAGTTCACTTTCATGCCAATAAGTTCACCAAAATCTCGAGAACCGCAGCCAATGCCATGCCTCTCGTCTCAATCCTTCCTCCTCAAATGAATATTGTCATCTGCATAATAAAGGATAGGAATGGAAATGTCTCCAAGCGAGTATCATGTCGTAATTCTATGTAGCATTATATGATCAACCATAAATGTGGCAAGAAAAAGATGACTTATTATCCATCTTGGCCATATGGTTCTCTTATAGAGAGAGAAGAAACCCTATAAGGCAAAAGGGAAAATCACATAAGACAGACATAAGAAATAAATAATATAAGAAAATATGCAATCCTCTCAACATTCCCCCTCAAGATGGAGCATAGATATTTATCATGCTCAGCTAGGAACAGCATGTCTAGAATGCCCCTCTAGCTAGGCCCTTGGTGAGTGCGTTTGTTACCTGATCTCATGAGCTGACATGAGAGGTTGAGATGAAGCCCTTCTAGATCATGTCCCACATATAGCGACCGTCTACCTGACAATCCCTCAAATGCCCTCTATTAATTATAGTGTCGAGTTATTGTAGTCAGACAATCTCGGATTGATCAAAATCTGCTTAATTGATTAAAAAATTAAATACAAAGTGATCGAATTTATTTTACTTGGGCAAGCACAAGGTCGATCATAGGCAAACAACTGTCTCTATAGGTTGATTTTCGGATATTTTAGGGATTAGGTTTTCGAGGAAGAATTTTTAAAAGATTTTTTATGCAAATAAATGATGAAATGTAATTCCGGCTAAGTTCAGAGGCTAAAATGCAAATTTTCAATCAAATCAGCTCCAATAAATTCTAAATCTTAGCCATAATGTGAATTAATGCAAATATAAGCTACGTGAATTTTTGGAATTTTTCAGATGCAAATGAATTTTCTATAAATTAAACAATGCAAGATTGGTGATTATGAATAAATTGATTTGAATAAATACCAATCACTTGATATTTTTCATATTAAAATTTATATGAATTAGAGCTGCAACTTAAAAATCTTATAAATACTAAGTTATGATCTAATTAAAAGTCGATTACCAATTTCACGAAACTATTTATTCAGACCACCATATGCATGCAAATGAGATGAAATTTGGATATACTACAGAGAACACTTGATTCTACTTACTGTGATTTCTGGTCAATTTTATGAGCAGTTGTTGATTTAATATTAATTACTCAAGCATGGATGGTCAAAATATCAAGATTTGCACCAAAATAGTTATAATAAATCAACGCAAGCTTGTAATAAATCCATTAAATACTCACAAGATAGAGAATTAGTTGATCTCTAATGTGGAATTTTTAGACTAATAAAAAGATTACAAATGGGGCTCTAAAATGAATCACAAACTCATGGGTCTACATGCAATTTCAGAAATAAAATAAACTCAAACTAATGCATAAAAGGGGCTAAAAGGATTTACCAAAACTCGAAAGGGGTTTTATGCAAATCTCCAGGGGGCGCACATGCTGGCACGGACATCGACGTGAATCTCCATAAGATTGAGGTGTAAGGCACAAAATGTCCCTACGCACAAGCAGGGCGCGTAAGTGCCTCTGAGGTTCGGGCAGAGGTTTGGGGTTGCAGCTCCACGCAATGCCTTATGTGGCTTCGAATAGGCCGAGGCTTGTAGCTCAGATAAGGGAACACGTGGAGGACACGTGAGCCTTCAGGGCTGCCTGATGGCGATCAGGCATCAATGGTTGAAGCTTCACCCTTGGCTAAAAGGGACGGGCGGAGGTGTCCTTCTCGAATGGCGCCCGTTGAGCGCAAAGAAGTCCGACTAGGTGGTGACTCAGTTGTTGTTCCGTACGCAGATGCTCGGAGATGACAACCGCAATGGACGACATTAATGTCCGGGTAGTAGCAGATGATGCTTCTATTGCTCGGTGTGCTTAGAAGAAGGAGATGGGTTGTGGCTAGAAAGGATAGATCAATGGAGGAGATATAAGGCAATTGTGAATCCGGTCAAGTGCTGGACTCGACCGAGACTTCCAAGACCTCTTCCATCGGAGCTAAGATCTGCACCTTGGACCTACAAGTTGAAAGGTAGTGCTCAAGCGGCATGCTCGACGTGGGGGTGAACGAGATAAAAGTGTGAGGATAAAGGTCTTGATGTGATGAAGAAGAGGATCGTGGACTTGTGGTCTCAAACCCTTGCAAGGATTGAGGTGACTCAAGGGGATGAAGATGCGAGTAATGGATCAATGATGGGCAAAGTTTAATTTGGGGAAGATAATCGATTCCAAAGATAGCGTTCAAGATGAAGAATGAAGAACAAGAGGGTGGAGCAGAGGATTTGGAAATGAAGAAAGAACAAAACAGAAATCAACCTAGGATGGGTGAAGGCCGCTTGGGGAAGCAGCCGAGGCAAGAAGCCAATGGTCGAGTCATCGTTCTACGTCACGAAGTCGACGGAGCTGGGCAAGCTCGAAAAAACTTGCAACGGCAATGGTTGAGAATATACATGATCTCGCATGAGAAGGTAGTGAGGCCGGTCGTCACCTACAAGCACCGGAAGCTCTTTCATCGGGCATGGAGCGAAGCTAGGGCTCTCTCTCATGATTGGCGGATGGCGGTGAAAGGAGGGGATTGGGGCTTTGAGATGCCAGCGTTAGGGCTTGGCGAAAGGTGTGGGGCATGGGCGACGTGGAGGAGAGAGGTGGTGACTTGCGGAAGGGTCCAGACGCAGGGGAGACGTGGAGGTGATGGCTTGGTAGACTGAGGCCACAGCCGTTGAGTGTGGGCAGAGGAAGAGGAGTTATGAGTCGACGGTCAGGAAAGACGGGGCGAACAAGAAAGAGTCGTGGCCATTCGATCGGCCGAGATCAAACGGGCACGAAGAAGCCACGTAGTAAAGGAATAAATAAAAGAAATAAAAAAGAATAGAAAAAATAGAAAAAAAGAAAAGGGATTTAATCTAGGCGACTAAGAGGGATTAAGTGAGGGCCGTGTGGCGGCTCCTGGAGCTGCCACGTATTACCTCCACAAAATCAAGAAATGAAATTAAAATAAAAATCAAAATAAAATAGAAAATGATGTCAAATCAAAAAGTGATCTTCATGAAAGTTATTTGTCTCGACGAGATCTACAACTTTCGCGAAGGAACCAAAATAAAAATAAGTCATATTTACAAAGTGTATTTTTGGTGATGTTCTATGTACATACAATACCGAATTTTTAGGTTTCGCAAAAAAAATTATGACTTTGAATTAAAGAAAAATTCAAAATAAAATATAACAATAGAATAAAACTATTTACACATTGATCCTTTTTTTGGTATTTTGAATAGTTAAGAAAATAAAGGAATAAAATAAAGGAGACTTATTTACAGACTCTTTATACATAGTCAAAAAGTTGATTTCTTTTATTTAAGGTATTTTTATTTATATTTATACACACTTTATTAAGACATAAATCAGAAATATCAAATGAAAAGAAATAAATTAGTAAGAATTGTTTTTGTACATAAAATAATGAGTTAAATTTAGTCAAAATGTACAATATACAAAGAGGACCCAAAACCCAAGGTTCGCCTACGAACCTCGATTCTTTTTGAATTTGGTCTTCTTTGTAGATAATTAAATGTACATTAATTCAAAAGTGAGTAGGACTTCATAGGAGAATGTGAAAGATATTTGCGTTTGTGGATTTTTGTCTGAAAACTAGGGTTTGGATTTATTTGTCAAATATACAAGCTAGTATTTTTCTGATATTTTCATTTATTAATGTTTGTATTATATAGATAATGGAGTTGATTTTATAGGGTTTTGAGTTAGTGAATAAGAATTAAAAATAAGAGAAGTCTACCAATCTTCTGCAATGGGAAATGACCAAAGCGCGGGTGCTACATACAAGGAGAAATGGTTTCTGTAAAAGTGGATGAAGCTCCAGCATAAGGGGATTGGATCAACATGTAAAGCCCTCCCAGCTCATAGCCATATCCAATCACCTTGCTCGTAAATATATCATGAAACACAAGGGAATCAGGGTCAAATATTACACGACTATGTAAATCTTAAGTAATCTGACGGGTATATAATAGATTCAATGAAAATTAGGTGCATGAAGAATATTTTGTAAGTATATGGAAGGAGAGTGGACCTCCCCCTTACCAACAATGGGGGAATGTGTCCCATCAGCAATCACCACAGATCTCCCAGACTGTATTGAATTGTATGAATGAAATTGAGCTCTATCTCCACAGAGATGGTGAACGGCACCAAAATCAACTATCCATTCCAAAAGATCTGCTCTAGAGGAACTAGTAAGTGCATAGGTTGTACATAATGTAATTGCAATGGCAAATGCGGTGGGAGCTACAAGCGCTCTGAGGTGCAACACAATGTCATCTATCCTCTGATCAGATGTGATAACAAGGATTCAACATGTTTAGCAACTTTAGCATATGCTCTTCTATCCTCTGAATAACTATGCTTCTGAAAGCAAGTATCCTCTAAATGACCTGAGCGATGGCAAAACTTACATGGTTGTTGTGGCCATTGTCCAAAGTTGATATAATAGAGAAGAAATCACAAGAGATAGACAAATTACAAGTGATCAAATAGAGAACGAAGCAGTTGGACAAGATGGATGAGATAACCTGTCATCTGGAGCTTCTTGTTAGTACCATCAGCTCGTGTCAGAGTCAGAGTGCCACATCCGATACACCTACAATGGAGCAACTGAGTCTTCTACTTCTTCAACACCACAGAGTACCGGAGTTCCTTCCCAATCAACCAAATATATCATATCAGAGTTGCAGAATCTTTGTCGTCTCGTTCCTCACTTGAGAATAGGTAGCAGCAAGGATGTCCCACATAACTTTAATCGTAGGTTGATTTAAATTATCATTAGCAATCTCAGTAGAAAGAATATCAGTCAACCATACGTGTGCATAAGTGTCATCTAGTCTCCATGATGAATAGATCGTGGTTTTGTCAGCTTGCCCAAGTTGTATCAAATACGCTTATTTTTGTCGCTTGCATAAAACTCACAAACTGCATTAACCACAATTCATAGTTGATCACATCCATGGAAGGCCATATCGGTATCGGTATCGATATCGGAACTGTGTCGATAAGATATATCGTCGATATATCGATGCCATATTGTTGATACCGAACAGATTTCATGAAGAAAATAGCCTTCCAAGGCCAAATATCGACCATATCGGTGATATATCGGTAACCTGTCGAAACCGATATATCACCATTATATCGTGATACGGCCTTCTATGGTCACATCCATTTTACGATAAGAGCCGAGCCTTTAAAGGTACCACTAGATGAGAACTCATGTTTTATCTCTAACATATCTGCAGACTATTAACTGGGAAGGATGCAACTTGTATAAAAAGAATGCTCTAAAGGCGTCTATACGTACATATGTGAAGATGATTGTGGGTGTAAACTCATACCGTAATTGTTTCCATCAACCACAGACTTCTACGAGAGAACGTGGTAATTCATATGGTCAAAAATCACCCCAAAACTCCAAGGCAAGTACATATGGATGCAATTCACAAGATTTTGAGATATTTGAAGACTTATCCAAGTGAAGGACTCTTGTTCAGTAGAGACGTGTCCCTTGCCGTTACAGCATGTACTGATGAAGATTATACAGGATACCCCAAAGACAGGAAGTCTACATCATGCTTCGCTATCTTTGTACAGAGTTCACTTGTTTCATGAAAGAGTAAAAAACAAGCGGTTGTTGCTAAATCTAGTGCAAAATTATAATATAGTCATGGCACCTATAGAGAGGATGCAGCGGGTCAGATCCATCCTAACGGACCTGACAATTGAGGTGTCACTGCCTATGTACCTTGAATGCGACAACCAGAATGCCCTTTTCATAGCCAATAATCTAGCCTTCCATGAAAGAACCAAGCACATCAAGGTAAACTATCCTTATACTCACGATATGATTTAGAAGGGATTTACCTCCACTTCTCATGTTATTTCAGGAGATCAGACTGCACTGCAGATATGTTCACCAAGGTACTTGCAAGAGGTATATTCCATCGCTGATGTTCCAAGCTGAGCATGGTAGACATATACGCTCCAGCTTGAGGGGGGTGTTGAGATAGATTTTTTATTTTTCATTTATATGTATTTACTTATTCTGAGAAAAAATCGCCCACGTTGTATGCTGGCAATCATATTCGTCGCATACAGCGAACTTTATTTTTTTAGTTAATTATCAAGAGGAAGTCGCCTTTTCAAAAGGTGACTTTTGTCTTAGGTAAAGCCGCCTTTTGAAGATGTAGCTCTTGAAGTCACCTTTCCAAAAGGCAACTCTTGTCTAATACCTTTAAAACGCCAAACCCCATCCCCCTCCTCGACCCCCCACTTTCTCTGTTATGTAGCCCACCTTCATCTCCCCAGTCCCCGCTCTCGCCTACCTCCTTTCTCCTCTTCGTTGCTTACGAATGTCGTCGTTGACACCTCCTCCGCCGAGCTCCTCCTCCACCATCGACACCTCCTCCACTTGGGCCATTCTCCTCTATCAATGCATCTTTCAACAGTAACCTAAGGTAAGGTTTTGCAACTCTTCACCCATGACATTTGCTTAGTTCATGGATGTGTTACATGATTTTGCAGCTCTTCACCCATATCATACACCTTAGTTTGTGGTTGTTGTACATGATTGATTGTCTCTCGATACATATAGGATGTCCATAGAAATACTACGCTTTTGTCACTTTGGAGGAACGATCCTAAATTTCGGGAATAGTATCACTTATCAAGGTCGTATGAAACCGTTGAAGTTAATTCAGAACATGAAGTTTGATGTCTTGGTTGAGCAGATCATGACATTATTCTGGCTCGATCCTGCACAGTACGGTGAATTAAAATTATTTCACAAACTGGAGAGGAACGGAAATAGTTATCTAGCAAATGTAGAGTACGCTAATGACGTACGAGATGTTGATTATGCATAAATGATGGGTTCATCATACAATCCAATTTTGTTTGTAACCCGCCAAGAGGAGACATCACCAAATGTCACCCGAGCCTCTTCACTTGTAACTCGAGCTCCTATTATTGCTAGTTTTCATATGAACAACGCAATAAGTCGTGAAGTTGATCGGGTGAGCACTGATGAAGATTTGGAGTTGAATGACACGGAAGATGAAATTGAGAATGATGAGGAATTTGAGATACAAATTGTGTCTGATATAGCATTTTATAATGCCCACAATGGTGATGGTTATATAGGAAATGAGCAGGACGCCTTCGGTGACGGAGAGGGACTTAGTATTGCATATGAGTTGAGGAACGGGATGACATTTAAGTCGAATGCTGACTTAGTCTACTCTATGAAGATGTTTCACATCAAGCGACTTTATAATTTTCATGAGCACGAGTCAGATAGGTTGATTTACGATGGCAATTTCTATCCAATTAGTGATAAGGATAAGTCGCCCAAATTCCAACATGAGATTGTAATTCCCAACCCAACCAAATGGAAGGAAAAAAGTAGACCGAAGTTTTTTTTTTGAAAAAAACGAAGGGGGGGCCCTCCCAAGGCGGGAGTCACCACACCAACTCTTTCATTAATAGCAAAAAAGGAACATCGGTTGGATATCCAGAAAGTGTACAAAGCATTACAATGCGCGAGCACATTCTCATAGTAAAACCGTTGTCCCTTGAAAATGCTATCATTCCTGCCAATCAAATAGCCCAAAGAATGGAAAATGGCCTCGAAACGTCATCCGAGGACCCAAGACCCACACCGATCGAATAGATCTCCAGAAACGCTCCGAGCTGGATGCCTGGACCCGACAGCCCTAACGATTCCCAGACCTACACCGAAGACCAGCAACCGAAGAATATGTGCTCCGCATCCTCCACACACTCCTCGCATCTATCACAGCTCCAAAAGTAGACCGAAGTTTAAACACATCCACAATGAGATGGATCTAAGGGTGCCTGTTGTTCATCCACAATGTGGATCGTGTCACTTAGAAGGTCATAATGTCAGAAATCGATGGTATTCCACCAATAACACAAATAAGTGTGGCCATGCAAGGGGGGTTACAATAGGAGGAAGTGTTCAAACAGAAATTTACATGGTAGGTCTTAAGAATGTTTTATCAATGTTTTAACTTTTTGAGTACTTTTAAAACTTGTCGTAATTAGATTCCATTGATATTGTAATGCAAATGGAGCCGAGCCCAGTTAACCGTTCAGTTCTTAACCAGTAGCGCGAGCACCATTCATGTATTATGTGGTTGGAGGATGTAAGCATGGAAGGAAATTTCGCAATATATCGGTGATATATCGTCGATATATCAATATGGAGATGCAACCGATATGGGCATTGATATGGCGATATATCCCAGTTTTCAGGCATTTCCTTCACAAATGATTATCGACATAGGCAATATATCGTCGATATATCGTCGAAATATCGTATCGATACAATATCGAAACAATATCGATATTGATACAACCTTCCTGGATGTAAGTATTGAAAACTTTCTCGAGTAATATTACATGCTTGATACTAAAACTTTTTCTCATGGTTGGCATGCAGGTGTCTAGGTGGCTACGTCGTAGGAGATGAGAAGTTACAGTATGTCGGTCACTGATAGATGAGAGATTGGTAGAGCATGTATACACCACGGGTTTTTTTGGGATGTTGCAACTTCAGTTTATTTCCTTAGATTGGCATTTGGTGACTGCATTGGTAGAGAGATGGAGACCATAGACATATACATTTCATATGTGCCATAAAGAGATGATCATTACTCTCCAAGATGTTGCAATTTTGTTGGGATTGAAGATAGATGGGTATGTTGTTATTGCTCAAATGACTTCACCAAGCTGGGCGGATCTTTGTGAGAGACTCTTGAGCATGTGGCCACATAAGCCGGATATTGATGGTGCTCGCCTGCGGATTGACATGGATTCGGGAGCATTTATATGAATTCCATAAGGATGTAGATGCAGATATGGTTATCAAACACGCACGATCCTACAATTTGCAGTTGATTGGAGGGATTGTTTTCCCTGACAAGTCAGGAAATGAGGTGTCCTTGCCACTATTGGAGGATCTAGAAGCGTAAGGAGCTTATAGCTGGGGATCTATGTATTTAGCTTACCCATACAGGCACATGTGTGTGGCATCCAAGGCGGACGCAGTCGAGATACGTGGCCCACTTATCCTACTACAGCTATGGGCCTGGGAGCGATTTCCTAACATCGCGCCGATGGTACGTAGACGTCTGTTGTGGCGCGACAGTCCCCTAAGTTGTCGTTGGCATGCAGAGGTTGGAGTGACATTCGAGTCTACCCATGTTGTGCGATCTTACAAAGATGCATTTGATCTCCAGACTCCTGATCAGGTAACGAATTAATAATCTTTAATATCTCATCTATTATTTTATGTGATACTACTTCCATAACAGGATATATGGGAATCGTACACTGCTGAGATCATGAACTCTCTCCCTCCACATTGTCTAGAAGCCCTCTATACACTACTAGGATACCATTAATCCATTTTTGCATTGTGGAGTTGTATACGTCCGACGGAGTCTTACGCCAATTTAGTGTGATCCAAGAGTTCCCAGTCCAGTGCGACACATCGACACATCTTCACAGCACTGAATCTCCGGAGAAAGACATCTGTCGACTGGGATCAGTTCCATGCAAACTATGTCCATATGTGGAACAATCGACAGGAGTACGTGTTGGCTACCACACCCATTGGCCATGGAGGTGAAGATGTACGTGGAGATTATATGTAGTACAACCGCATCACATGACGATTTATAGGGAGGCATGGAAGTGTGCTCAACATGTTGGTATATCAACGTAACACCATAGACAACATCTAATTTTTCTTTATTAGAGATCTGACATATTTTTCATTTTACATGTAACACGACTAGATAAGATCATTCACTTAGTAGGACCAAATGAGGATGTACTCTAAGTGGTGACAGACATTCGATGCCTTGTGGATGACTCTATCCAGGGAGAATTCGGGGATGGACCCCATGAAGATGAGGATGATGAGGGAAGACCGATTGAGGGTACATCTTCATCGAGACATGGACGTGGTAGAGACATGGACATGGTGGAGAACATGGATACGTATGCAAACCACGAGGAGGATGAACACAGAGCCAAGCCGACGACATATATGCTTCAGGAGTTGAATATCAAACTCCTATTGTCGAATGTGAGCCTGAGAAAATACAACAAACTCCATCTGCACCGATGAGAGAAAGGCCATAAAGCGAGCTTGGACCATCGCATCGCCATTCACCATTACCTCGTTTGAACTTTGAGGAAAGGATAAACGAAAGAATCTCACAAATTGAGCACATCGATCGTGATAATCTACTATCTTCCTTTCCAGTTGAGCCACCTATGACACTTCCTCAAGAAGCACCTGTAGAGCGCCAATACATTTGAAGGAGAAGATACATGTGATGTGATAACCTGTGTTCTATGGATGACTAGTGATTTTTTTTGTAGTATGACTAAGGATTGTTGTATGCAATTTTTTTGAAGCACGGATATTGGATCTAATTCATGTAAACCTTATAACTCTTAAGCTATGTTATGGTTAATGAATGATAAGTTTTTGTATCATTTTTCCTTGATCGTTTTATACATACGCATTAATTTTTTTGTGATCCAAATGTTGCACATACAAGATGCAGCTACAGTAGGCCACAGTTTTCTGGTTGTCTGGCCAGGAAGCTGCCTCTTCAAAAGGCGACTTCAAGAGCTTCTTCTTCAAAAGACGGCTTTAACTAAAACAAAAGCCACCTTTTGAAAAGGCGGCTTCCTCACGGTACTTAACTAAAAAATAAAGTTCCTCTTATGCGGCGAATATGATCGCCAACATATGGTCTGGGCGAGTTTCTCTCTACTTATTCTTCTATCTACTTTATGTGATTTTCCCTTAGGGTTTTTATCCAATATATGAGAGCCATAGGGTTTCAATGCAATACAATTAATTCTTTTCCCTTTTCACCGAGGTTTTAGCCAAGAATGATATTTGACAGACCTCAATCACAAGGATCGATTAAATGTAAGGAATTTAATCAGGCAGTGCATTAATGCTAGAAGAAAATGGCACGAAATTATTGATGCAGTTGACTATTATACTATGAAACATTGTCAAGGATTTTTTTTCCTTTGTTTTGGAGGCCAACTGGAATTCATTATTATAAAATGGGTCATTGCCTTGGATCCATGGGAATCATGATCCATTCAAAATAGTCACTTACTGCACTTGATGTTGTAAATTGTTTTGACTTTTGATGCAGGTTAGAATACTTTAGGAAGGATGCGTTTGTATACACATCCATTCTCAAGGCCTTGGGTATGATTTAAGTGGATTCAAACCTTTAAGATCATTCTGCAGATTACAGGCAACACCTAGTACCTCCTAATTAGGCTTTTCTTACATGCCTTGAACTCGGCTGCTTCTCAAGAAAAGGTCTATTCAATTTCCATGCTTTAATTCTTGTTACTTGTTCCCATGCTTGTGATAACAATGAGATTAATAATGAAGCTCCTCGAACAGTATATCATAATCTAGAAGGTGGAAACAATTTCACACCAAACACATCAGGCATCAAAGCTATAATGCACTATGCGTGCATCAATAATCAAGTTCTCGTGTCAAATTCGTTTTCAAAAGTAAAACATGTTACGAATGGAACTAACGTGCAGTTGGCATCCAAACATCTATTCCCATTTCGTGAGGCAAGAAGAACACATAAGAATATGGCAAATCTGATTTCGGATATTTACATAATAGCTTCAATTCAGGTTTTTTCAGATGGATTTAGTCGAATTTCACCAGGCATTCCTCCTACCACAATGTTGGCCGAAGGACCCAACTTCTCTCAGGCCAAGGCATTGGTAGGATGCGAGATGAGGGAAGAAGATGTTGGGAGAGGAGGAAAGTAGTTTCCAACCAGCAAATGAGGTCGAGTTTGAGGGGTTTGGGGGGAGGGGGTGTTCTGATGATTATGCCCCATTCACACCGCAGTTTCAATATATCATGGTTTAACTCAACTCTTTGAAAGCCAATCGGACGAAAGGATACAGGTGATAACGGAGCAAAAAGTTTGGGGCACAACTCCAAAAAAAGGAGGGGCATAACTGATATTGCAATAACTAAAAGAGGCACAAATGATAAAATCCTAATACTTTATTTGATTTTATCATACATGCATTATTTATTGAAAATCAAAGAAAATTAAGAAATATGTGAAAATGGTACTTTATATTTGATAACATACCACCAAAAAATCATTTTTTTCATAATTGAGCTCAGATGGTTTTGAGCTCAACGTGAAATCTCGGTGAGATCTACAACAATCATGTTGATCATTTTTTCATCTTCTTTTTCATATTCTCTCCCCATCAATCTATGTCATTCCCCTTCGCATGCTCTCCTTCCTTCAATCAACATCGAATCCAACACACTTCACCCCATATTTGGAACCCCGTTCATATCTACCTCTCTATACCTCCACCTCCAATTGACTCTCATGGCCAGAGAAAAGACTCCAACTTCCCCCATCCATTAAGGAGGTACCCATACACCATTCTTTTGGAATTAACACCTAAGACGTGTTCAGAATTCGAACTACTTCTTGTCTACAAGTTCAATCACAATCTAAGGGCAAGGTGCTTCATCAGTTCTCCGGGATGGGCGCTCGCAACAACCATCGACAACTCAAAGGAGAGCCTTGCCTCGATCCACTTCATCAGCTACATCCTTGTCTGAGAGGGGATTTGCATCAATATATTAAGGGAGGAACCCCATTCTTCAAATTCCCCCATCGACCCTAGCCAGAAGGAGCTCATCTAAAGAGAGTCTTCGTTATCTTCTCACCACCAGGGATACCCCTGAGCACAACGAAGCATGAGAGCAGCCAGCATCCGATCAGACCTAAATCCTTGATCACCACAGTTCATTGTGCATCCGTGTGAACAAGTCTATCGCTGAATCGTACGAAAAATACCATCTCGGTAGCACACCGCTAGATCCTTTGAGGGATTCATCGATGCCATTCGCCTTAAATTCCATCCCAGTCATAGGGCGTAGGTGCATCCCCTACAAGGTTGTAACCACGTGGGTGCATCTGAGCAAGTCCATGCACTCGAGCCTTATCCCGAGCCAAATGTTCCATACTTCAATCAAGGCACCACTGACAAGTGCACAGAAATATTGTAATCTCCCACTTACTCAGAGACGACCTTCTTCGACAACACCTTCTTCGACAACAGAATAAAAGTTCCTTATTAATCCTTACCCTAAGCAAATTCCAATATAAGCCACAATATCATCTCCATTACGTACCAAACTCTCGAAAGAAAGACATGGGAATCCATCCGAACTCAGTACCCCATCAGCATTCAATACAATCATCATAGCTTGCACCTCATCTTTTCCAAAATGTTGCATGAAACATGATTAATAGATATCGATATGTAAGATGCCCCAATACTAGGGATGAGCATTGGGTTGAGTTGACCCGACCAAGCCCAAAGGAAACATTGGCTTTCTTGGGTCAGGCTCAGGCTCGGTACAACTCATCCTGCATAGCTCGTGAGCCTGGCTTGACCATATGGTTCATTTCTTGACCCGTTAACCTGGCCCAAGTAGGCCCGCGATAGGTCCGAGAATTGACTTGGGGATTTAGGGTGTGAGTCACGTAGGCACGGTGCCCATATGAGCATTTTTATCCTGAGAATTATATTGGGGTGTGACTTGAGATTGTTGCGATATATGTTTTTATTTGTCCTTTATCTATATTTACTTATTCTTTTGTCTACTTTATATAATTTTCCCTTATGATTTTCCTCCTATATAAGAGAGCCCTAGGGTCGTGTTGAGAGTTTTGTGTTTATGTATTTATTTATCGCTCCTTATTTTGTTTGTCCTCTTTATGTAATTTTCCCAATGCTTCTCAACTCTATATAAGAGGGCCATAGGTACCATAGAATAATAAGTCCCTCTTGTCTACCAACATGGTATCAGAGCGACAGTCCTGGACCGGAGCACTTAAACCCTAACCCTAGCCCATCTCTCCCATCTCTCTCTCTCTCCGCCACCCCTCTCTCTCCTCTATCCAAGCGCTACCACCCCTTCCCTTCTCTCCCAAGCTTGACGCCGATCAACAAGGGAATGGGATATTGAATGTTGTGGGTGCCTAAGGGCCTCCAGGAGGCATGACTCATCAGTTTGTGTTGGTTTCTTACACCCTACACTGTCTGATTTTGCTCTAAAACAATAAAATTAGACCGTTGCAGTCACCTCTCGCACCTGCGTAAGAAGAAAATAATAAGGAAATAGTTATGGATTGAGTCTACATCCATAACCATCTCCCTTATGTACGTGTAAATACTTTTTCTTCGTTTGTCTATGATTTCGCCATGTCCTCATCAAGCAATATGTCAGAAAGTCACAATTATGTTACATCCACGAGTGCTTTCAAAGGTTCCACACCCATTGTCAAAATGGATGGCACGAATTATGAACTATGGGCGATGCAGTTCATGAGTTTAATGCAGAGCCATGGAAAGAAGCACATCCCTTACACAGGATGAGACAGAGAACAAGACGGGAATCTATGCCTCATGGGAGGCGGATGATGTCTATGCTCTAGTATGGCTATCTGGAACTGTATTTGTGCATATAGCAAATGACATACTGAGCCAACCAACCGCAAAGGCCATGTGGGACATCGTCGCTACTACGTATTCTCAAGCGATGAATGAGTTAAAGATTTTACAGCTTTAGAACGACATCTTCACAACCAAACAGAATAGTCGACCTCTATATACAGTATATACCTCCCTCAGAGTTATGTTTGAGAGGCCACGTGGCTACATACCATTAACAGTCACGTCTGAGCAGCTGAAGGTGCATCGTGATTCCATGATGACTAGGGTGTTTCTAGCATCCCTTGACTCAGAATATGATGCAGCTTGCTCTCAGACTCTATTATACCTCCGATGGAGGAGGCATATCAGAGGTTGAGTCGACTCTACATTTCCTCAGCCCATGTTGCTACTCAAACTTCATTTGCTATGGTTTTGCATCTCGTATGAGAGGTGCTTCTTATCCATTACGAGGGAGAGGTGGCTCACGTGGGCATGGATCTCAACGGTCACGCCAACCTTGTACTTGTTGTCATTGATTATGTCATTCCGAGGATACGTGTTATTCCAAGCATGGGTTTCCACCATCTATTTGAGTTGTTGAGCAGGCTCCACCAGCTACTACCACAGAAGGCTCTACAGATCAACGCTTTGATGAGTTTGTTGCACGCCTTCGAGAGATTATGCCACAGAACACTTCCCAGAGCTCCTCTTCTGGTCCATCAGCTTAGTTGCTTCCGCATCCACGAGTGCCACAAGTACTACTTATGCATATATAATTCAGTGCACGCCAGATATTTCAGAATGGATAATGGACTCGAGTGCCTCATACCATCTATGTGGAGACTTATAGTTCAGTAGATACAATCCGGTTCAGAATGGCAAGTTTGTGATGACTGGTGATGGGACGCATTCACCCATCACAGGTCAAGGGGAAGTTCTCTTGGTTCCTTCATTGCAGTTACAGAATGATTTTCATGCTCCAGATTTCTCAATGAATTTATTATCTATAAGTCAGATAACAAAAGACCTACATTGTCATGTCATATTTGATTCCACTTCCATGTTTTTCAGGATATACTCACGGGCAGGGTGATTGGATGTGATCGTAAGCATGGAGGCCTTTACCGACTGATCCAGACCACATATACTGGTGTTGGTTCGCTTTCTGGGGGTTCACAATCACCATACACCTGGCATCTGCGATTTGGTCACCTTCCACTATCAAAGATATGTCATCTCATTCCAGGGGTTTCTGTCAAGTCTGACTTTCATTGTGAGGCATCTCAACTTGGAAAACATCACCGGTCTAGTTTTCCAAGTCGCCTTAGTCGTAGTAGTCAGAATCTATTTGAACTTGTTCATTTCGACATTCGGGGTCCTAGTCGTGTCCCTAATCACCAGGGACATCGGTACTATCTCGTGGTTGTTGATGATTTCTCCATGTTGTCATGGGTCTTTTTACTAAAAAATAAATCTGATGCTAGTACTATGATTCAAAACTCTGTTCATAAAATATCCAACATTTTCTCAGCATCAATAAAATATGTTCGATAT
This sequence comes from Ottelia alismoides, assembly GCA_037367405.1. Taxonomy (NCBI): domain Eukaryota; kingdom Viridiplantae; phylum Streptophyta; class Magnoliopsida; order Alismatales; family Hydrocharitaceae; genus Ottelia; species Ottelia alismoides. The sequence continues at coordinate 106,141 of JAZKJV010005133.1, read as the reverse complement.
GATAATGCTTTGGAGTTTTGTACAACTGTTTTAACTCAGTTTTTCAGTTCGCGTAGGAATGTGCATCAGACTTCCTGCCCTTATACATCACAACATAATGGTGTTGTTGAACGCAAGCACAGTCATCTGTTAGATATCACTATGACTCTTCTCATACAGAGTCCGACTCCTCACTCTTTTTGAGGAGATGTTGTCATGGATGCATGTTATCTGGCCAATCGCATGCCTTCTAATATTCTAGGTGAAAAGGCTCTTTTCTCTCTTGTGTTTCCTAAGAAAGAGTTGTTTTCTCTTACACCACGAGTTTTTGGAAGTGTCACCACTGTGCATCTTCTGTCTCTTGATGGTGACAAGCTTGCACCTCGTTTTGTCAAATGTATGTTTGTGGAATATTCTTGCACTAAGAAAGGCTACAGATGTTTCGATCCAATCCAATGAAAATATTATATTAGTGTTGATGTTATCTTTTTTGAGTCCTTCATGTATTACACTCCTATTGGGGATAGATTGAGTCTGTCTAAGTCTAGGGAGGTCCTTCTTCCACCACCTCCCACTACCTCCATGCTTGATGCTCCTCGGCCTTTCCTAGCATCCAGCTCGCCCTAGGTAAATACTGAGAACTTGGCTTCTACTAATGGCACTAATGGGTTGAATAATGAACAGGAAACGCCACGGGATGACAACAGACATGTGAATGATTTGGGATGGCTAATTGCACTACAGAAAGGGAAAAGAGCATGTACAAAATATCCGCTAACAGGACATGTGTCTCTGGATAAATTGTCCATGACTTACCAGAAATTTGTACTGGGACTGTCTACTATTGAGATCCCATGGACATGTATTGAGATCCCATGGATATGCCAAAATGTCCTTAAAGAAAGTCAGTGGCGCCTAGCAATGGAGGAAGAGATGGATGCTCTTCAATCACGTGGAACATGGACATTTGTTACAACTCCGGAAGGATCATCTGTTGTCAGATGCAATTGGGTCTTCACTGTGAAGCACAGGGCATATGGCACAGTTGACGGATATAAAGCCAGGCCTGTTGCCAGATGCTTTACGTAGACCTATGGTGTGGATTATAGCGACACCTTCTCTCTTGCCATGAGACGTTCTACCCTACGAATCATGCTCTCTGTAGAAGTGGTGCATGATTGGTCGCTTTTTCAGCTAGATGTCAAGAATGCATTCTTTTTTTTTTGAAAGTCTGCAAGGTAGGGGGAAGCACTCGGTGGTGCCCGCCCCATCAAAATATATTCAATTAACTAAAGGAGAAACCTCCAACAGTCAAAAGGTTACAATACCCCAAAACACATAGCCAAAAAGAACATTACAACATCCATTCATCTAACAATCTCCTTGCAAAGATCCCGACGTTTTCTTTGTAAAATATTTGGCCCGAGAAAAGCAAGTCATTTCTTCCACGCCAGACCGCCCATAAAATAGCCATGGGGAAAAGCCGTTCCCTTCTTGGTCTCGCCCTATTCGCATATGCATTCTTATATGGTGATCTTCAGGAAGAGGTCTATATGCAACAACCACCTAGGTTTGTTGTGGAGACGAGTATGTATGCAGGCTACATAAGGTAAGTTATGGACTTAAGCAGAGTCCCATGGCCTGATTTCAAAAGCTCTCAGATCTAATAGAACAGAGAGAATTCTGACAATCCACTTCTTATCATTCCTTATTTGTACAAAAGATACAACAAGGTACGGTGGCTATCCTCTTGTATGTTACTGACATTATTGTCACTAATGTCACTGGTGACGATATTCAACGGGTTGTTGATGCCAAGAAATTCCTAGGTTGATAATTTGTCACCAAGGACTTGGGAGAGTTAAGGTACTTTCTAGGTCTAAAATTTACCAGAAATAAGCAAGGCTTGGTAATGACACAAAGAAAATATGTGATGGATCTACTTTCAAAAGCTGCAATGACAAGGTGCAGACCAACATACACACCTATAGATACAAGTATGAAGTCGGTTTGTATTTTTCCTCATCATTACTTAATGTGTGTGTAATTTCCTCTTTGGCTATGTCCATGGATTCATAAATGAATCCCATTGAAGAAAATTTTTTCGACTCAACCATCTTTAAGGCCATGACCAAAGGCTTGGTTGTACTAATCACGGAGGCAACATGGGGCCAAAAAGATTTACGTCTCAAAATTGTGTCGCATGCACTTTGCCCTTAGGGCTTGGAAGAATAGGGACTCCTCTTCCATTTATAGGAAGTAAAAAAAGACTTAAGAGAATCCCTAACAGTGATCAATCTCTGCAATGTCAAGAAAGCCTTAGCAAAACGTGTAATGGCAGGTCAGACAAAATCTCCCTCAATCTTTTCCCTGATCATGGACAAAACTCAACCATGAGCATAATAATAGTTGACGACTCTTTTGGCTTTTTTTTTGAAAATGGAATCATGCAATCAAAATGTCTTTTAGCATCAAATCAACGCAGTAGGCGGCGTATGGGGTCTATATAAATGTTTTCTTTTCTCCATCAACAATTTTCCAGCTGCTTTGTAGTTCGAGGCATTATCAGTTATAACTTGTACGACAATGTCTTCACCAACCTCCTCAACTACATCATCGAGAAGAGAAAAAAGTAATTGTGCACTCTTTGTTCTATCATATGCATCTATGGACTTCAAGAACCAAGTCTCAGTCAGATTGTTCGCCAAAAAATTGATAAGTGAACGACCTTTTGTATCCGTCCAACCATCAAACATGATGCTACAGCATGTCTCTGCCCAAGAAGCCTTTGTTGCTTTCATCACATTGTCAATGTTATTCACATCTTCCATCAATATCCAAGATATCAACACGTATGCCGTTGGAGATTTCAATCTCCTCCTAAATGCACCAACAAAATGAAGCACTATTTGAAATGATGGACTATTTGCACAATTGAATGCCAATCTATTTTCAAAGAAAAATCGTTCAATATCACGACAAGCACGAGTCCTCTCCTCTTTCTTCCATGATGTATTTAATGTTGTCTGATGCTACTTCTCGAGGATGTTTATAGTCCCAATCGTGGGATCTCTCAGACCGGTCGTACCAACAAATAAGTCCATAAGACCCCTCACCTGCTTCACACGGTTGGATCTTCCTGTTGATGTTTAAGGATTGTTACTCCCACGAGGTTCTTCTATTCCATAAGCACCCACTTTGCAAAGTTCTTCCATCTCTTCCATAGCCCTTCTATTTTTTTCTTCATGCACTGCTAGCTAGCAAACACTTCATTTCATTTGATACTTTGATTCGGACTTTTGGACATGCTTTAACATTTTTCCAAGTTCTTGTAAGGTGTTGTTTGAGTCTTGCAACTCCACCGATTATCCTCTGAGCACAGAAATTGCATTATACATAAAGATAACCCTGGCCCTTCATAGACTCGTCCATTTCGAGTCGTTTGCAATATTTTCATCCAGAGTTGCTTCGACCCCCTTCAAAATCTTTTGTGCCTCTCTTGTTTGCTTTAAGAATTTCTAAAATTATTGTACAGAAACAATTGCAAGCACCACCAATTAAACTTGCAACAAAGTATGAATCACATATTCACAACAATCACAAGATTCACAACAAACCCACGAAAACCTAAGTAAAATCAATTAGAATTAATAAGTTTAGGAGTTGCAACTTGTAAGTTTAATCACAAGTTAATAGGTCTAAGATAGATAATTAGATTAAAATGAAGCTTCTCCAATGGGATATTGGCATGATATAGCATTTAAAATGCCTACAAGATTACAAAGGAAAAATAAAATTTACGTAAATTGAAATAAATTCCTTTACAAGTTTTTTGCAATTTTACAAACAATTACTGTTTTCACGATCTAAAAAATGATATACATTTCAATTACAATGTCTAAACAATGATACCCAAGATTCCAACCAAAAGTCAAGGAAACATAAGGAATCGGCAAGTTTAATAGGTTACATATATCCAACCAAATAATAGTGCAAGTTCAAATAGTTATTGGCACATATCATTTTAAATAGTTATTCGTGCATATCAGAAACATAAGGGGAGCAAAGCATTACCTACAAAGGAGGAGGTGGCGCAAGATGTAGAGGGAGGAGGAGGAGACGACTATAGAGGCTCACGAGCTTCGAGAACCTCAACACCAAAGTTAGGGAACGTTGTCGTCACTCGAGGAGATGTCGCTAGCATCGGGAATCAGAGGGAAGCAGGACGGCTTAGGGCTTTTGGGGGTTCTTTCGGACACGCAGAGAAGCAGAATAGACCCAAAAAGAGTGGTCCTTCGAGTTTCGGGGAAGGGGGCTTATTAAAGTGAGCCACATGCATCCAAACCGCCTCAGGTAGCACCGAACTACACCTCGAGGTGCAACTGCCTCATGGTGTTTTTCCCTTCGAGGCGTCTTCCTCACAGAAAACAGCTAAGGTGTACACCTCAGCACTAAATTGGATCGCCTCGCCTCGAGGCGTACACCTCGAAACATGGTTTTTCATTCCATGATTCTGATAACTTGGATGCTCTTAATTTGCAAAAAAGATGGGAATGGCTTTTTGAGCCATTTATGAGAGTTCCACCGAAATCTCCTGAAATTTTGACGAAATTTCCGTTTCTGGGATGACCAAATCGAAACTGAGATTTCTAACCTTGGCTTGAACTCTCATCGAGGCTCATCAGTGTCATCACTAATTGAGCCCAAATGATCTTGTCACTCATCATTGTCGCCCATTGCCATTGTGATGCCAACGCTTGTTGTCGCCATTCATTGATATGATGTTATTACCAGCAACCTACTCTCGTTCGTGCCCATACTCGATCACTCCCTAGCCCTACAAGCCTAAACATCGTTGTACGCAATATGAATAGTCGACGTTTCTCACCGCACGTCGTAGAAGCTCGAACATGGTCGCCTCACAAGCCAGGACATCTTCGCATGTCAAAATATCGATACGCCGCCACCTCCAAGAACTCGAAAATCAATGCCCCTTAATCCCAAACTTGGACACTTCTTAAAGCACGAACATCAACTTAGGAAGTTGTGTGAACCTTAATTGTTGCACCGCCCTTCAAACTAAGTAGCGTGATGCTACTAGAATCCTTTGTGCATTCATTGTATATGTATATATTCGTTATAGCTTTTCTCGAATGGGCTAGGTGAATGTAAAATCTTGGGGGAGCGCCTAGTGACTCAAGCATTTTCAACTCCTAATCTCTTGGAGAACATTACACCTTTAACAACGCTGCTCTTAACCTACTTTAATGCATATTGAGTTAGCTTTATCGAAGATGGAAGATCTACCACTAGCTATGACATCTCCTTAGGTGGAATTTTGGTCAATTAGCATAGTAGGAGTGGTAGATTGTTCTAGTTCGGTGATGGATATCAAACAATGGATCATACTACTTCTAAGGTGTCATGGATTGTCTCCCTTCTAGGTTTCTAACTGATCTAGGTGTTCGGTATGTTCCTGCAATTTCCCTACACATATTGCTTCCAATCGTGTGCTTTTATGAGACAAAGCATATTGAGATTAATTGGCATGCTATTCATGATGTTATCAACGAAGAAAAAAATACCACTTCATACATTCCTTTAACAACGCTGCTCTCAACCTACTCTAATGCATATTGAGTTATAGCTTTATTGAAGATGGAAGATCTACCACTAGCTATGCCATCTCCTTAAGTGGAATTTTGGTCAATTAGCATAGTAGGAGTGGTAGATGATTCTAGTTCAGTGACGGATGTCAAACAATGGATCATACTACTTCTAAGGTGTCATGGATTGTCTCCCTTCTAAGTTTCTAACTGATCTAGGTGTTCGGCATGTTCCTGCAATTTCCCTACACATATTGCTTCCAATCATGTGTTCTTATGAGACAAAGCATATTGAGATTAATTGGCATGATATTCATGATGTTGTCAACGAAGAAAAAATTACTACTTCATACATTCCTTTAACAACGCTGCTCTCAACCTACTCTAATGCATATTGAGTTAGTTTTATCGAAGATGGAAGATCTACCACTAGCTATGCCATCTCCTTAAGTGGAATTTTGGTCAATTAGCATAGTAGGAGTGGTAGATGATTCTAGTTCAGTGATGGATATCAAACAATGGATCATACTACTTCTAAGGTGTCACGGATTGTCTCCCTCTAAGTTTCTATCTGATCTAGGTGTTCGGCATGTTCCTGCAATTTCCCTACACATATTGCTTCCAATCATGTGTTCTTATGAGACAAAGCATATTGAGATTAATTGGCATGCTATTCATGATGTTGTCAACGAAGAAAAATTACTACTTCATACATTCCTTCTAAGCTTCAGCTACTAAATATGTTTACCCAGGGGATTTCAAAGATGCATCATGATTTTATTTGTGGCAAGATGGACATGATTGACATCTATGCTCCAACATGATGGAGAGTATTGTTAATCATTGTGTTTCTGAACTGTTAGAGTCCATTAATAATAAGAGACTACAGATTATATATTAATACTGTTTTTCCTACTTATTATTTTTAGTGCTTATTTTTATCTAGGTACCTATATACAAGTAGGCCTAGGATACTAAACATAAATGAGAACATCACACAAGCATCTGGATGTGGCAATTTACTTTATTAAATATCTTGGTTTGTATAAGTTGCCAAGTCTCACGTGGATCTGTCTATTTGCTTGTTCAAAATATTTTCTAATCTTACCTGGTAAAACCAACAGCATAAAATGCACTGCTTTTATTGTGATGCTGTCACTATGTACCACGATAAAATTATGTGCTGGACTACATTTAAGAAATGTGTAACATATGCAAAATGGATATTAACATGGTACCATCATTCCCTTTTGCAAAAATTAATATGTACTTGTCACTAAAATCTAAATCTTACAAACTGTTTCTCTTGCCAATACTTCAGGATCCTGAAGGCCTCTTGGCTGCTGGCGAAAAGCTATATCACAACACCTAAAAAAGAAGGCAATCAGCTGACTAACACCTTCTAGGCACTGCAACATTATCTCCACCAAGTATCTGCAAAACCTTGACCTGAATGGTAAAAACCAAGTTATTGACCTGACAAAACGAGGCACAAGGAACCAATCTCTTTCAAGACATTAACATTCTCAAAACAAACATTTGTCATCGCCAAATGACAAAGGAACAGCAAACTAAAGCAGTGAGAATTTCGGCACCAAAAGGTGTACAATTATGAACAAAATAGTTAGGAACCACTTATAGAAACTTTTAACCCTTATGCAGATATGTTTTATTTTTGTGTTAAAAAAGCTGAAATTAAGGTCCCAGTAGGCAGTGGCTTCTAGATAGGGGTTCGGATTTCGGAGTATATCGCGCGAAAGAGATTCTTACCCTCGTAGTCAACGTAGGAATCGTCGAGACTGCGTGCGAATAGGGATCGATGAGGCTTGGTTCCAGCAATAGATCTATTTCTGTTGGTGTCGATGGGTTCTTGAGGGCAGCGGTTCTGGAGTCGACCGAGTCGGAGACGGGGTGAGCAATGATAGGAGGGAAATGGATCTATGGTTAGAATATGGAGCAGCCTCGAAGAGATGGCGGGCCAGGCGGCGGAGGCGCCGCGAGGAAAACGGAGGAGAGAGTACGAAGCGGGAGGACAGTGGAGCTTTTTCCCAAACTATGTTTCCTTTTTTCGTTACAACTAGTTCTTTTGCTCGCGCTTCGCGGCGAATAGGAAAACCGTTGATTCGCAGTGGATATAATATAGTAACACAAATTGTTAATATTTGCTTATCAATTATTTACAGATAAAGAAACTTTTAGAGAAGTACATGTAATGACATCGTTTGTTCTTATATGCGAAATTTATTTCTAATGATTAGAAAGAGATTAATTACAATAGAATTACAAATCAATAAAATTTAAATTCATCTAACTTCTCACCTGCTATGGTATGTCTCTCACTATCACCGCGAACTTTTCTAACTTTTTATGGCTCGAGTCAAATAAAGATCATATGATGCCACCTTAATAAATACTTGATCTATCACCACGAACTTTTCTTGTTTTTTTATGGCTTGAGTCAAATAAAGATCATGATACCTTAATAAGCACTTGATCTAATATCCTCGCTATCGTAGGATCTCTATAGTGAATAGTATCTCTTCATTCAAAGTTCATACACTTATCACTAGAATAAATACATTGCTCATAAAGTATCACCAACAACCTACAAAATATCACCATAATATATACATTGCTTAAAAAGTAATACTAACTGTCCACAAAAACCTATAAAAAATAATCACATAAAGATAATTAATAAAAACTCTTTGTTCAAACTATCTAAGATATGTTGAAATCAAAAGAAATGCCTAACCCATATCCTATAAAAACAAAGGTCTTATTGATTTGTTTGTTACTAATATTGTACAGAGCAGACACATTATGTTTACCCCTGTTACAGAAGAGCCTGATCTTCTCATCAATCAACGACCTAAACATAGGTAAAGAAATCCAAGGAACCGACCTATAAATCAAATTTTTTTAAAAAAAATAATGATGGTCAGGAAGAACCATCTTTTCTTCAAACTCACCTGCATCACAACTCATCTGCATCGCAACAACACCTGGACATTAATCATCTTCTTCTTATTGATAATGATCCTTTACTTCTTGAGTTGCTCTTCAAGTCATCCACTGATCTGCTTTTTTTCTGCCCCCTTTTTTTCACATGGCATCTATCCCTTTTTCCACAATGATTAATTAATGGCAAAAATATTATTTCTGACCAAATTACATGTCACTTTATTTCATATTTTCTTTGAATATAAATTTTGTATAAGGTTTTATTTACATCATTAGTAATAGATTTGTTGGCTTCCATATCAAATATATAAAAAAATAAAATATTTATCGTAGAGAGATGTGAATCAGAAATAGACCATAATTTTAAAATAAAAATGTGCTGCTTATATTACTTTTATTTTTCGATGGTTTGATGTATATCAAACATAATTTCAATGTATTCTTTACAATGTGCATGTGTACAACATTTTACTATTTTATTAGTATGATAATATTTATTTTTATAAAATTTTATTTTTTACATCGATAAAATTTGTATCTATATTGATCTATATTTATTGTATACATATATTTAAATATAAAAAATAAGAAAAAAAACCAGATAACTTGTATGCTTATAGGATATTCTCTCCACATATTAACCTGTTATATACTTTTTACATATAATTTAAAAATTCAATTTTAACGGACTGAATTGATATTTGGATTAATAATTTTATTAAAATCTTTATGATAAAAATATTCATTGATTATCTTTTTTGTTTTTTTATATTCCACGTTAGTTCTATTTAAGTTCCTATTTGTATTGTAATTATTCAATCTGTGATGACAGATTATCAAAATATACTTTAAAATTTTATAAGTATTTAAAATAGATGAAAAATAATTTTAAAATGATATCGGATCCATTCGATCAATGGATATAAAAATAAAATATATTATTTATATGTCACCCTGAGGAAATCCAAGTAAAAATATGTATATCATTCTATTATAAGATTTCTATCTGTGAAATTAAGTTCATGTATTATGCAATATGTAAGTACCAATTCAAAAATATTTTCAAAATTTATACAACATCTGCTTATTATAAAATTTTAATCTACGAAATTAAGTTTCTTTTGAATTTGTTATTATTACAATAGATATGGTATAAATCTAAAAAAAGAACATTTTATTTCCCAAAGATAAACCACGGGTGGAGAGATAAAAGGTGGGATTGAAAGATGGGATGGTAGACAGATTTTAAGGGAGTTGGAGATAATGTCACAAACTGTGATCTTTTATTATAAATAAAGGGGGAGAGAGAAAGACATGCAAAAGAGGTTAAAGAGGTTAGTTGTGAGAGGAGAGGGAGAGTTTGTGAGGGTGAGAGAAATGGGGGGAGAGAGTGGGATACAGGAGAGAGAGATCATGAGGAGAGATGACTATTGTGGTGGGGAACATTATAAAAAATAGAGGGAGAGAGAGATCGCTATAGAAGAGGGAGAAAGAGGTGGGGGAAAGAGACAATACGTGTGTGCACGCTTAGTGGAAAGAGAATGGGGGCAGGAGAGGTCCAAGAAACACCCATGTGTCAAAATGTCAGTAAAAGCCGGATAAATCCCAGTTTTAGTATAGTAATAGATTAGGCGGAGAGTGTTTCCATGTTGAGGGTTGGAACGAAGAACATGACGTGATTTGACGTTTGTTATATAATTCCAATCTATGGATGTCACGAGTGTATAATCAAACGAATCCTTAGGCCCGTTCGGGTAGCGGGGTTTGGGGTGTTTACCCCCTTACTCCACTATTTCTCATTCTTACGTGGACCTCACTTTTTATTTATTTTAAAAATAAAATAAATCAATTTTCCATCATCAATTCCATCAAAAAATAACATATTATACCGTCATATCATATAAAAATTATAAACTAGTCCACTTCTACTTACATTTTCAAACTTCAATACAAACACATCACATTAACTACTCGCTTTTTCAAACTTCAATACAATCATATCACAACAAACCGACTTCTAACCTACCCCCAGTTTAGCACTATCCAAACACCAAAATCAAAAAACGGGTTATCCTCTACCAGTTTAACCCGCCTTAACCCGCGTACCAAACGCACCCTTAGGGTGTGTTTCCTTCGTGGATTATTTGGAGGAGGATAAGTCGTTTTTGTGTTTTAGTGTTTGATTTTTTTTTAGCTTTTGGTATTTGGTTGGTGGATTTAAAGTTGGGAGAAATTGTATGACATGATTGTATTGAAATTTGTAAAAATTGGTAGTTATTATGTTATGATTGTATTGAAATTTGAAAAAGTGGGTAGCTGTTGTGATGTGATAGTATTGAAGTTTGGAATAGTGAGTAGAAGTTGAGTATTTTATGACTTTTAGATGATATGATGATATAATATTTTTTTATAGAAAAAGAGTGGGTTCCCCTAGTGATGGTATAATATTAACTTATTCCTTTATTTTTTTATAATCTTGTAAGTATTATCTAGATTTTATTAAATATATAAATATAAAATAAAACTAAGGAAAAAATTTAAAATAAATAATATAAATAAATACTTAGATACAAATAGAATACTTATACATATATGTATTTAATATCGCTATTTATTTAAGTGTACAAATAACATCAGAAAAATAAAAATAAAAGTATATTTGTATACACAAAAATAAGTTATAAATATATAAATAAGAGAATAAAATAATAAAATACAAAATACAAAATAAAAATAAAAGACCTAAAATATAAATGAATATACCTATAAATATACCCTTAAAAATTAACGTGTAATAATGACGGATGAATCTGTATTTTATCATCTTTATCCATTTATTTTAACTTAAAATCCCTTATAAAATACATGTGTATAATACTAACTCCATATTCTTACTAATTTGCATCTATGTGTAAATATTGTATATTTGTATATTATTTTAACATAAAATAAATAAAGGAAGAAAGGAAAAATAAATAAAAGAAACAGACTATATATATGTAATAGATACAGGCTGACTCGAACCCCGAGAGAAGGTCGAGACTTGACATGATCGACAAGGAATAAAGTAGGGGAAAATAGGGTCCTTAATCGAAAAATCCAAAAAATGTGTTGTAGATACTTCTCACTTATATTGTATATCTGTATAAAATTAATACTATTTTATTTGTACATAAATTGACCTTGAATAAATAATTTTCAGAATAAAAGTTGTAAATAAAAATGTTTCCTAAATAATAAAAATATTTGCCAAATAAAATCATGTTTATAATAAAAGTAACCACATCTGGAAAAAAGCCATTAAGCGATAATTGAAAGATTAATTCCGGCTCCATATGAACTCAAATTGAACCGGATCACTTCCATTGTATTCTAAATTAACTTATCCTTAGAATGGTTGTGATTTCATAATTTTTGGAGTTATGATTGAAAAGTTGGTTTTCTAGGGTGGTTTGTGCAATTTTATCATTGATTTATTGTATATATTTTTATTATATTTGTAAATAATTGTAAATATTTTTATAATTATTTAAAATAAAAAAATAAATAAATAATAAAAAAATTAAAGCAAAAACTAATTTCGTTATTTAACCATGTAAATAATGTACTATGTATATAGTTTATTTATATAGTTAAATTTCTTAAATAACCACAAAAAATAAAAAACAATATTTATTTTTTAATTTAATAAAGTGACGATAATACAAAAAAAAGTTAATTTTTGTAAATATTTCTTTAAACAATAATTGCCTTTTTTATCTTTATCTCATTTCAAAGCTTTTCTCTTATCTCTTATCTTCATTCAAAATTTTAAAAATTCAAACTCGTTTCTTTATTTATTTATATAGTTTCTCCTCCCTCATTTCAACTTGATTAATCTTTGGTGAGATTAGCCCAATCTCTAAGAATCTTCCTGTCGCAGAAGGGTGCCTAGCCTCCGAGTCATCTGGTGACAGCGAGTCGGCCTTCGTCGAGGCGATTAAGGCCTTTTCCGCTCCTAAGGTGAGATCCATTTTTCTTCTCTTATTTTTAACCTAGGTTAACCTTAGTTTTATTTTTTCACATGTCTATTTTGTCATCATTTTTTAATCTAGATCTTAGAATCCATCACGATTTTGATCTACCTTTGACTCCGATTTTTCATCTTATTTTCTCGATCTCTCCGCGTTCATGTTCTATCCCCCACGATCTCTTAACTCTGGCCATGCACGGTGGTCGGAGACTCAAATTCGGATCTCCCACTTCATCGGATCCCCATTCACATTTTTCCAAATTTTTTATTTATTTAATAAGTAGAGATGAGGCACCGCTCTTGAGTCCTCTTCTATTTCAAAAAAGTATATATAAATAAAAAAATGCATATATAGTTACTTGTCTAACATTTGTTTTGCATGATAAAATAAAAAATTTAAAATTTAAAAGAAAAAGTTATTTATAGTTTATGTTCTAAAAATTAAAAAATTTATTTCATTTCTATTTTACATTAAAAAATAAAATAAATAAATAAAGCTGCAGTGGCAGGCGTTGCTCCACCAGCCAGCGCCCGCCGTCCCACCGCGATCCCCCTCTTTCGTGCCACCCTTGGCTCTCCTTTGGTCTTGAAACGAAGAAAATAGGGAACGATCCAGAGGTAACCCTAGGGGAACTATTAAAAATGGTGAAATTATATTAAAGTCCTTGGGTATTTTTGATAACGCACGAAGACCCCTGCTAGCCCTAGATCAAATTTTATTTGGGTAAATTACATATTAACCCTACAAATTTCTACTAATTACAAGGAAACCCCTGCTACAACCATTCGTATGCTTTGCACGCGTTATCTTGAGTAATTTTCACTTTATGTCTGCGGGTTTTATTTTGTTATATTTTAAATGCAAAAACATTGAAAACATTCATTTCAATCTCGGTTTATCCAGAATTTAAGTGCATGTTCTTTTCATTCAAATAAATATTTTTGGTGCTCCATAATTTCAGCAAAAATTAGTGTGATCTCCTGCTTAGTCGTTCTATCTGCAGTATTTTTTCATTACATTTTATCATCATTTGATATTATTAAAAAATCAAAAACATGTTATCTTTCCCTGTTTGAAATTTAAAAATACTAAAAATTCGAATATTTCTCTAAAAATTCCAAAAATAGATTACTATTATTTTATTGTTATTTAATTCATATCTAATTTTCATCATTAATTCTTTTCAAGACCCAAAAAAATTTAAAAATATCAAAAAACTTAGAAAAATCATAATATATATATATATATATATCCAAAAAACGTGATTTCACTTCCTATTTGTAGATATTTGTCTATATTTTAGCATAAAAAAAGTTGTCAGGAGTTTTGGTCATTTAAAATATTTTTAAGTTGCAAATCGCTCCAAGTTGTGCATTGTTTATCGTTTTTGTCATTGTTTGATTTTAAAGAATACAAAAACAAATAAAAATTCTACGAAAATTCTCAAAAACGTTTCAAATCCTTTAAAACCTAAAAATATTTTCTCTGTATTTTTCTGAGCATTTTTGATATAATTGAAAAATATGAAAAGAGTGTGGTGTGTGTATTTCTTCCCTTGTGCATATTGTTCCTTATTTGAAAATTTAAAAAATACAAAAATTAAAATTACTAATAAATTTAAAATCAAAAAATAGAAATAGAAATAAAAAATTAAAATTAAAAAGAGAAAAATTTCACAAAAACCAAGGATAGTTCGCATTTGAGATTCCTTTTTCTTTTTAATTGAATTTTTTGTTGATTATTTGAATAACCCTCATGAATTGTAGCCTCCCTGAGTTTGATCTTGTCCATACAGGTAAATAAGTAGCAAAAATATTTCTCTTGCTCACATTATTATTTATAACTAATTCAACAAGAGAAGAACAAAGAAAATAAAAAATTGTTTGCTTGTTGCGGAATTATTTGGGTCAACGACACTTTCATATTTCATTCTTTTCAAAACCCGAAGAAGCCTGCACAACAAAATGGCACTGTTGCCGGGAGGCATGGTGAGGGTTGTTGACATGCTATTCTTGGTTGTAAATATTTGTTTATATTTTGCCACATTGTTCATATTCACTGCATCTATTTCATTATTTGTGCTCATATTTTTATATTTGTGTTTCTTACACGTTCTCTCTTTTCTTTTTCTTACGAGGGCCTGCGGAGTGAAGGAGGTGATCCTAGGAGAGCTGAAGCACCCAAGTGAAGTGGAAGCAGCTTGATTCATCTCGAAGCTGCATGAGAGCGCAGGAGGATGAGAAGGAGATTTTGAGAGAGACCATCATTTGGAGCATAGATAGTTTTTATATATTTTAGCATTTGAACTCTTATAAAAAGGACATTCATTGGTTGCGGGTCTGTTTCGCCAAGTGCCGATACACTTGAGGGACCTCACCGGATGTGTTTTCATCGCCTTATTTTTCTTTGTTTCACACGGATTTCGTAAGCTACCTATTGACTGATTTATTTAATTCGCTTGAGCCTCATAATTAATTAGGTCCAAACACCCTAAACAAGAATTTATATATCTAAGTAGAGCTTATTGGACTTAGTCAAATTTAACAGGTTCTTGCCTGTTAATAGAAACTATTGTTAGGACGGTTCACTTGCATCATATAAGTTAGTTTATTTTTCTGTATTTAAATTCTGCGCAGATCATAGTGTTGGCAGTAAGGTACGCATATCTAACCCCTGCATGCATCATTGTTTTTAATCGTGCATTGGCATTTCTAATCTCCTTCCTTGATTTCACTCACATAAGTTAAAAAGAAAATCGGATACTTGGTAGGCGATTCATTGAAAATATTCAAATCAAGTGACAACTGCCTAAAATTTGAGACTGCTAAAGAAAACTCGACTCTAAAATAAATGTAAAGAAAAAATCATTATTTTGGAGAGAGTAAGCCCCTCATTGGTTGGTTTGCTTGAGCGAGAAAGTGACCCACACACTAGGATAGAGCCATACCTGAACTTCCATTAAACTACTGGTTTTGGGGTTAGTCGTTCTCCAGAGAGGATCTCTCCGGGTAGCTGGTAAACGGTCTGTGGTGTCCTTAGCAGATTGAATTGATTGGGTAGCTGGTAAATGGTCTGCAATTCATACTGGCTGGGAAAGATGGTCCAGTCTTCTGGGAGCATCGGGTTCCTAACAGCTCGCTTAACAACTCCGATAGATTGATTTCTCACCAAACTCTTAAAATTGACTAGATAATTGACCGAACCTTCACGGTCTTCACATTGCATTGAGTTGGTGAATTGGGGGTTTGTATTGTGTTTGATTGCTAGTGATAATGATGCTTCTACGCAATTTGCGCCTTCACTCACTTTCACTCTTTCATTGACCTTCGTGCTCTTGCATCTTGCCTATTGATTTCAGAGATGTCAGATTGGAGTATTTCTCGTTTGGACTTTGCGAACTCATTATACACTCCGAACTGTTCACCTTCTATTCGGGGAAACTCACTTCCACAATATTATTCTTTCTCCACTCACCCTTTACAACATCCATCAACCCTCTATTTAAAAATGGCTTTAATCTCAAATTAGTATATGAGACTCCATCATCTGATCACTAATCGAGTGTCATGCACATTTTTAGGGTCAGACACCAAACACTTGATGCCACCAAAGGGAAAGGGAACCATGTCGGAGCAAAGAAAGATCAACAGCACCATGTTTGCCTCCATTCAGTCAATTCAAGCCTAGTTAAAAAATCAGGATAAGTTTCAGACCACATCGAGAGATATTATTCTCAAGATGAGATAGGAAAGAGAAGATAGGAGAGAGGGGGATAACAGAAACCCTGGAGGTGGGAATGGGGGAGAAGAACCTCACATAGAATCGAGGGCTAAGCCTACATTAAAGGATGGTTATAATCCAGGGACAGGACATACAAATTCTTGGATACAAATCCCTGTGGTTCATGGACATTTCGAGCTTAATCCCACTATTTTACCTCTTCTCCCAATATTTCGTGGAAATATTAATGAAGAACCTTATATATACCTCCAGCAGTTCGATCGCATTTGTGGAACAGTACATTACCCAAATGTCCCATTAGAGGTAGTGCAGATAACTGCATTTCCATTCAGTCTAATGGACAAAGCTTTATATTGGTTAAACCACTTGGGGAAGGTTGTCACTACTTGGGAAGAGTTGAGGTCCGCCTTTCTAAACAAATATTACCTACTCGGACGACTCAACCAAATGTGATCCTTGATTGCTAATTTCTCCCAGATGCCCCAAGAGCCTATTCACGAGGCATGGGAAAGATTCAAAGATCTAACGCAAAAGTGCCCTCATCATGATATTCCAAAGACCAGCCTTGTGCGAAAATTCTTTGGGGGTTTAAGCACATAGAATCAGAAGCTGGTAGAAGTCGCTTGTGGGGGGAGCCACTTCAACAAGGAAGAGGATGTCCTTTATCAAATTTTTGAGGAGATGACAGAGAGTTTAGAAGCTCTTTCTTCTTCACGTGCTTTCAGAAGCACCCCGTCACCTCTCTTGCAGCACCCCACAAGGATGTTAATATGACGGCATCGCATGAAATGGATACCATGGACAACTATGATCTGACCATTCTTGGAAAATCACCTATCCAAAGTAGACATAATCGAGAAATGATCCAAGGAGCTTGAGAAGCATCATGTGATCGAGCAGAGGATAAAGAACCTGGATAAGTTGGATGAGATAACAAAGCACCTGGAGCTTCTTGTGACAACAATCAATGCAGACCACAATACGAGTGCAGCAATCGATACCTCTACTAGGGAGCAAACTTCTTCTACCCAGCAGATTAGTGGATGACCATCCACAATTCAACATGTCTACTACGTGCAAACACCTGATCAGGTTTAGCAGCATTCACACCAGATAGTTCCGTACCAACAGGAAATAGCCTACATTCCTGAACAACATTCTCCATCTCCACTTGTCATTCAGAAGGTGAACAGTATCTGGTTCGGCAGTGAGAGAAACTAGCCTCGTCCGTCAGGGCAAGGCCAGTTGGGTTCATAGTAGGGTCAGAGACCTGCCCACCAGTTTCAGGGAGGCAGACAACAACAGTATCAGCAGTTCCAGCCTCACTATGAGTCTCTACCACAGTTCCAAAATTGGAGACAAGGCCAACCACAACAACAATCTATGTATTTTCCTCATCATAACCAGCAACAGACTGCATATTATGGACAATATCCTCCTCCTCCTCTTCCTCATTATCAGAATCTATATGGTTACCAACAGCCTCCGTACTATCAGCCTCAGCGATAGCCAGTCAATGAGCAACCTGAGCCCCCTTCAGTCAACCCAACAGTGGACCAACTTGCCTTGCTCATGAAGAACATGAATGAACTGACTCAGTGGATCGACGACCTGACCACCACTAAGACACTAATTCCAGCGTAGGTTGAAGCCAACCCCAACAACTTCAGACGCAAGGAGCAAGTAGCCAATATCCCACCCACCCCCAAGGTAGGTATGTCCCTTGATTTTACATGTTTATCTGATGCCATTCATCTCAGGAGCGATAGGATATTGTATCCACCTACACACCAGTTGGGGTTGGGAGATCGAACCATGGAGAGAGCATCAACGTCTACATAATCTCATTTACTAGTAGTTAACAGCAACACCCAAGTATGGAGTTTCACCTCCTTGACTACCACCTTCACCAAGAAGATGTAGATCACCATCAGTAAGGGAGAATATTCCGGTCGCAGATTCTTCCTCTTCGCCAGCAGCAACATACCATTCTGTTTTAGATTCTATTTTTCCTTCACCTGATTCGGACAACACTGTACAGACTGATTCTGGTTGTGCTTTGTACATGAGGATTCTACTTTCAATAATGGAAATGAACATATGCATGTTTATTCTAATTCTGTGCCATTTTCTTCTACTCTCAAATCTAAGAAAAATAAAAAATTAAAAGCAGCCCTATCTGAAATATCTCCATCATAACTCTTTATGATATATTTATTATAGAATTCATGTTTATTTCCAACATTTAGAAATAAACAATGAGTGTATTCTAATATCTAGGTCATAGAGACATTCTCTAAGACTAAGGGCTCTCCCACTGAAATTATGAAGCCTTTTAATCCAATAGAGATTGTTGCAGCAATTGCATCAATATCCATGTGGATGACTATTAAACCTTTAAGATCAAATTTCTAATCTTCTAATACATATGCAACCAGCAAGTGTCATTAGAAGATTGAGATACAATTATTAGACTTTATCTTATTCAATAAGCAAGTCAATATCAATGATTTATGTAGATTATTCTGATGCTCTATCCAAGTCCTTCTCCAAGGATTCTAGATAGATTTGATAGTCATACTATCAACACACCAACTTATTGCAGTATTGGCATTAATACAACTCTTAGGATGTCATATGGAAGTCATAGAAGTACGGTCAACTCTTTGACTATCCTTCTCATCTTGGGTATGACCCATGCTTCCACTGCGCTCCCTTTATCTATAAACAACCATTGCTTAAGACTAAGGATCTCTTATGTTAAATTCAAAAAGAATTGAATGTAAGATCATTTCAACATTTATACATGCTTCATTAAATTCATACAATATGAATATTACGAAGCTTCATGAATGATTAGAGTATAGATAGTAGAACGATGACACTCATCATATCCACATCCATCTAAACTCTTAAAACATTGGTTCAGGCAGGTATTCAAACATTTTGAATACATCATCTCTTATAGAGCCACCATTCTGCATGATGCAGTGAACCATCTCATTCATGATAAATGTCAAGAGCACATATATATGCCTGAATATCTTCATAGATTTTATAAGGATTATTTGACAATTGTGATCATCATCAACGTGTCACTTCCAAAGTACATTCGATGAGAGATCAAGACTATAGAGACATACAAACCCTAGGGTTGTAGTCCTATTATCTATTTAACTGTTATTCCTCATTAGTATGAGGAGACTTGCATATTGCAACCACATACATTATGTGTCCAACTGCAAGTACAATATATGGATCATGAGTCCAATCCATGATATTTTACTGGTTATCAATGAGTATAACATTGAGTGGGTTTGATGAAGGATTATTTGAAATAAGAAATTTTCATAAGTGTATATATTTATATATATACATATTTTACTTTGATTGAGGAATTTTTATATCAAAGTTGCCTTTCCTTGTCAAATGAAAGTTCATTCCCTTAATCACTTTCAATGTAAGAGATATACTTACCATCATATCTCAGCAAAATCTGGGATCTCCTTCCTTATCGTTGTTACATCCCAATAATATGAGAATCTGCAACTCGGATAAAAAGAAGCGGGAACACATTCCACCTTGCAAGTCCAACTTGCATCTCTCAATTCGGTCTTTAACACCCGGGCCCACCACCCCTAAGGCGATGTTGACCCGTCATTAATTGAACAAACCGTCAACAGGAATAATACTCGCTATACGCAATCCAATATCACCCCAATAATATGAGGATCCGATATTGGGTTCACTACATATACGGCCTTACTCATTCGAGAAGCAAAGAGCCCGATTTAGATGCGCTTGCATATAGAAGTTGTCACTTCAGACAGGCATCTCCTACATGCAATCCCCGGCGACGGAACCCTCCGCCTTGACGGGAGACCATGGATGTCACTTATGTGATCCTCCATATCATATTCAAATTCTAATTAATCATTATGAATCATATTCATTATGATTAATTCTTCCAAGTGAAATAACATCTCTATTTATAATAGAGTGTTTTAATTTTAATTGGATTCCAACTAATCTAATCATATTAAATTTACGATCCAATTAATATCCAACAAACATTCTTTATTGTTACTTGAATCGTGGTATTATCTCAAATACGTATTATTTCGAATTTTAATAATTAGAAATACATCATGATTTCTTAAGCATTATACTAACCCTAACCGCTATCATAGCCAGTACCGACGAAAGTGGGACGGACCACATACGTTGCAACCCGCTAACCCAATGCTCTCCGACTAGACACCATATCCACCTCGGGAAAGGATAATGAAAAATAGATCACTCTGTACTTGAGATGATCATTGGTTCTTCAACCGAAATTATACCATATAATAATTATCAACGCAATTTTGATTAACATTATAATGAGATTTGCTAAACAAATCTCAAATCCTATTCAACCATCATGTTTGTTGGAATGTAGATCATGTAGATCATGTAACCAATTAGTGATCTAGATCACACCTAATCAAATATTGGTTAAGGCAATATCAATTAAGGGAATAATTATCATCAAATATTTCACAAATATTTATGCACAATTATTCCAGGAAATTAAACAATTTAATTTCACTAATTGATTAAATGACAATCAATAGGTTCTTGATTAGGAAAGTATTTCCATCAGCGACCCTCACTTACTAAAAATACCATATCTCAATCAATTTAAATCCAAATTAAGCAAAGTAAGTTTCTGAAGTTTTCTAATTTAATTTACAACAGAATCTAAGTTATTTGCATACATTTCAAGGCATTTCAAATCCGAAATTAACTCTTTAATTACGTTAAGATTCGCAGTCCCCGAACCTATGGATACATGTTCACTAAAATGAGCATAACTTGAGCAAACAGAATTGAAATCACGTAAACTCAGATCCTAAAGTTTCCATATTTAATGGGGAAGGAAATCCAATTATTATTTTTGTATTTAAACAATTTAAACAGTGACGAAAATAATCACTAAATAGAGATGCGAAAATGAAATGCGGAAAAAACTTTCGCAAACCCTAACGAACCCAAGTCGTCCTCGGTTTACGGATCGTATCCAAAACCTTCAGACCTAAGGCTTTGATACCACTTGAAGTATATGGTTAGATACTCAAGCTCATCACGGAAGCGTGAGCATCGTATCGAATACGACGAAGAACGACTAGTCGCACTAGTTGTTCTATGCAGCGGAAATTAAAAAAATTCATGCGACGAAACCACATGATCCAAGAACACTTCTCGGATTGTCTCATCTAAACCACAAACAAGTAATAGGATTACCTCTTGAAGCGTGGTTGCGATCGAGTCTCTAAACGAAGAGACCTCCTGTCTCCAGTCCGATCCGACGGAGGAGACGCTTGCGAGCGCGGGGATGAATCGCGTGCTTCTCGTAATCCATGTTGATGATCCAAGCGGCAGATCTCCTGATCTCGACACATGAGATCCGACATCTTCTTCACGAGCGAGGAGCACTGTAGGAGACGGAGATCCACGAGCAAACGATCAGGCAGCATAACGACGACGCTGCGACGATGGAGACTCCCTCTAGGGCATCCATGGTGGACGGCCATGAGAGAAGAAGAGAGAGGGCTGATGTGTAGAGAGAAAGAGAGAGAGAGAGACTTATGTTCTCTTGTGTGTTGTGTTGTGTAAAGAAGAACAAAGGGGTGCCTCTCCTTTTATAATATTTTGGGATCCATGGATCTCAATCCATGGGACAACACAAATCCAATGGCTTACATTGATTTGTGTTTCTTTTAATGGCTAAGATTTGTGTTGGTAAAACCAACAACAATTTATTTAATTTTGATTAAATCTATATTGATAAATCAATATAAATCAATCTCAAATTAAATCAATCAAGCATGGAGATTTATGGAATAAAGATTGCCTCTTTCCATAATATGGGATTTGTGGCAATCTCATGTAATCTCATGAGATCTCATGAGATTACATTATTACATGGAAATCTCCAAGATTTACAACAACACTTGTTATAAATTATTCTACAAAAATAATTCATAATTATTTTGTGAATATTGCAATCTTGCCATTGGAAAATAGTGAATCACATTCACAACCCAAAATAAAATGTGAATTACATTTTCAATTAATTGTCCAATGTGAATCCAATTCACATCAACATTTAATTAACAAATGTAAATTACAAATAGCTCTCTCTTATATATTATAAATCACATTTATAATATATATGACTAATATAGATATTGCTATCCACATTATTCATATCCATGATAATTAAATCACATTTAATTATCTTGGATCCCTATTCTCGTGTGCCCAAATAATATGAATCGCATTCATATTATTCACATCTTTGATAATTAAATCACATTTAATTATCTTAGATAACTCTCCTTATAATATGAATCAAATTCATATTATTCATGATAATTTAATCATATTTAATTATCAATTTTCTCAATGCTCAGATACATATTATCAACAATGAAATTATCCTGAACCCTTTCAAGGACAATGCGCTTTCTCCGCGAATACTTGGAGATAAGGACAGGGCGATTGTATTATTCCACATATAGTGACTTGGATATTGAGATCATATCTCAAATCCAGATCGCGGGCCTCCCATAGATGCTTGATTAAATCAAGACCGCAAATCCAATCTTCTCATTGCATCTGAATCACATTCAGATCAATGTCCAACAATTGGACCAAGATAAGATTACTTCTCTACTGAGCGGAGTCACTAAAATCCAGACTTGTTTCATCACTCCCTAGGAATGGAAGCGTCATGGTTATACAATCATTTATGATCGCATCACCCTCAGGTATTCCCAATACCTGTACATCCTACATACTGGAAGACTCAGAATAAACCCGAAGTATTAGATCAACTTTATACTGTCTACTTCAGGGTTTTATTAGTAAGTTTGTCATTCGATCATTGGGAGTCGGTATCGATCATATACCTTCCAAAAGCATATATCATACATAGGTTTTGATCATATACTTTCCAAAAGTATATATCAAACCTACAAATTCAGTAAAGCTTCCAAAGCGAGACGACCGTGCACGGAATTTGATTCTTCCCAATATCTCATGAGTGAGCTCATGTCTTCCGGTTCAGTAATGAACCTGTACGATCCCTTTGAGAGATCGCATTACTCATATGCCCTTACATGCACACTAGCGCACCGGTGTATAGACCTTGGTTAGGTCATAAACCTATTGGTCTGCCAAATGTACATACTTAGACATATAGTAACACATCTGTCTCCGGTCAGAGGATGCGTGCCTGTATTGTGGCAGTATACGATATAGGACTTTGGTTATCTTGATCTCGTTAAGTCACCTCTTTGACTTAACTAATCTGACACCTCTGAATCTTTATTCCTATGCAGAGGACCTACATCAAGAGGTCGGTCAGATATCAACCTAATTGAGAAAGGATTGCCATCTCCTACTCAGACTGGAGATCTTCTCTTAACAATCATTTGACGATGCTTGATGAGTCCTCAATCTAACTCATTAGATATTCATCCAAGCACCAGCCTCTATGATTCAATAATTGAATCAACACCTGTATGATCATTAAGATGGCCATGGTACATAACCCTAATTGTACTAAGGGACCTATTATGCAAATTATTCATTCTTCATTTCAGATCAGTGAATGATATCCGCAATAACATTTATTGCATAATGGCTCACCGTGGGCTCGCATGTCCAACACTTTTCACTCATTTCATAGATACCCAGGAGTTCCTTTCCCAAAAGGGCTCTCTGAAAAACACAATTGACATGAGTTCTCTTGGTAGTCCAATTGAGCTAATTGCTGATGGGCAGTTTGAGCTGATTTCTGAGGAAGAATTTGAGTTTTTAGAGGCACCTTCTACTATTTCTTTGATACACTTTTCTGAGGTTACTGATGATAGGCCTCATTCTGAGAGTTATGAAGTACAAGTATCTAAGCCATGCGTTGAATTTCCTGATTTATGCACAGATGAGAGACATTTTTTTGAGAATATTGCTGAGATATCTGAACCATTAATTGATAAGAATGCTGAACAACCTGATGAGCCCCTCCTTACTGAGTAGAGATCATTCATTGTAGATTTATCAGAGATTTTACTTGCTGAGCCGTTAATAGCTAAGGTGGACAGTCCACAGAGTATAGATCATATACCATCTACCAGTGTAGTAGCATATGTTATTATAGAGACGATTCAGACCCCACCTAAGCTCAATGTTTTACCATCAAAGTTGAAATATGCCTTCCTTGCGAGACCCCCCAAATGTTTCTGGTCATCCTCAGCTCACAGTTGACTGCTGAACAAGAATCTCGCATACTAGAGATTCTTGAGAGAAACCGCAAGGCCATAGGATGGAATATCTCGGATCTCTGTTGGATTAATCCAGCTTTGTGCTTGCATCATATCTACCTAGAGGGATGACTGTAAACCCTCTCGTGAATGTCAACGCCGTCTAAATCCAAATCTAAGGGATGTTCTCATGAAGGAGATCAGAAAATGGCAAGATGCTGGCGTTATATATCACATTTCAGATTCCAAGTAGGTCCCTTTACATGTTGTCCCGAAGAAATTCGAGATTACTATCGTAAAGAATGACCATGGTGAGGAGATTCCGACCCGGGATACCTACTTCATGGTGTGTTTGTGTAGATTACCGACGCCCGAACTTAGCTACAAAGAAGGATCACTTTCCAATGCCCTTTATTGATCTGATTATTGATATGTTGGTATTGAAAGAGTTCTTTTGCTCCTCGGATAGATACTCGGGATAAATGAAGATGCAATCGCTCCTGAGGATCAAGAGAAAACTACTTTCACTTGTCCGTTTGGCGTCTACGCCTTTAGACGAATGCCCTTTGGATTGTGTAACGCCCCCGCTACATTCCAAAGGTTTATATTGGCCATTTTTGCCGACATGGTGGGTAGTTTCCTTAAGGTCTTCATAGATGATTTCTTGATTTACGGGGATAGTTTTGACACATGTCTTGCTCATTTAAACCGAGTTCTTCAACGTTGCTGTGAGGTAAACCTAGTGCTCTCATGGAAGACAAGTCACTTTATGGTGACTAATGGGATTGTATTGGGCCATGTCATCTCCAAACATGGTATGGAGGTTGACCAGGATAAGATTGACACGATTTCCAAGTTAGAGCCACCGGAGAAATTGAAGCAGTTGAGGTCATTTCTGGGACATGTAGGATCCTATAGGCGATTCATAAAGGACTTTAGCAAGATCGCCAGACCTTTGACTGAGTTTATGTGTAAGGAGAGTGCGTTTGTTGTCGATGAGAAAGTCCTCCTTGCATTCAATCAGATGAAAGAGATGGTTAGTAGTGCTCTTGTCTTACAGCCACCTGATGGGTCTCTTCCTTTCGAGATCATGATGAACGCCTCAGATTTCGCAGTTGGAGCTATTTTAGGATAGAGTAGGAATGGGATACCATTTTCTATACACTATGCTAACAAGACTCTGGATGAAGCACAACGAAATTATACAATTACAGAGAAGGAGATGTTAGCAGTTGTGTTTGGGCTAGAGAAGTTCAGATCTTACCTCATTGGTTCCCATGTTATTGTATACACGGATCACACTACCATACGATATTTGCAGGCAAAGAAGGATGCCAAACTACACCTTATAGAATGGATACTTCTTCTCCAACAATTTGATTTAGAGATTCGAGATAAACCTAGAGTGAAAAATGTTGTGGCAGATCACCTTTCCCGTATTACGGATGCAGAGACCTATGAGAAGAACATGATCCTTATTTCTGAAACCAATCCAGATGAGACCATTTTGTCTGTGGACTCACTCCCATGGTTTGTTGATATTTTGAACCATCTTGTCCCTAAGAAAGTTCCACATGATTGGCCTAAGTACAAAGTATACAGATTTCTGTCAGAGATTCGTTATTATGAGTGGGAGGATTTGAACCTATTTCACGAGGGTGCGCATTTTATCTGGAGAAGGTGCATTCCTCAGGAGGAACACAAAAGTGTACTTAAGCACTGTCACAAATTTGAACCTGGTGGGCATCATTCGAGGAAACACACGACAATAAAGGTTTTACATAGTGGCCTATTGTGGCCCACATTATTTAAGGATGCTATATAGTATGTCCGGGGTTGTACTGATTGTCAGAAAATGGGAGTAATCGTTGGTTCCAAAGATACAATGCCCCTAAGATACATACAGATTTCTAATATTTTGATGCTTGGGTATATACTTCGCGAGCTCATTTCCTCTCAGTCATGGATTTCAGTACATCCCGCTTGTCATGGATTATGTTAATTGATGGGTGGAGGATATCCCCACCCATGCTGCAGATAGTCGTACAGTGGGTTACTTTCTAAAAGACCACATTATTGTACGGTTCAGGATTCCCAAAATACTGATTTCAGATGGGGGAAGCTACTTCATTAATAGAGAAGTAAAGAAGCTTGTGAAGGAGTACGTCATTGAGCATAGAGTTATGTCTCCTTACCACCCTCAGACTAATGGCTTGGCATAAATTTCAAATACGGAGATAAAGATGATATTGCAAAACTTCCACGTACAGATAGGAAGAACTGGTCCTAGATGCTTGATTCGGTTCAATGGGCTTATCAAAAGTCGTACAAGTATCCTTTGGGTATGTCTCCTTACAGATTAGTGTATGGAAAGCCTTGCCGTCTACCAGTGGAATTAATTCACAGATCTTTATGGGCACTCCGTGTAAGCAATCTTGATTATGAGAAAGCAGGAAAGAACAAGAAGTTAGATTTGAATCAAATACTGGAATTACGAGGCTTTGCATATGATAACTCACTCATGTATAAGGAGAAAGTCAAGCGTTGGCATGATAAACACATTCGAAGGAATACTTTCTCTCTTGATCAGAAAGTCTGGTTATTCAATGCTAAGTTGAAGTTGTTTCTAGGGAAACTGAAAAGCAAATGGTCAGGACCGTTCATCGTGAGAGTTGTGTGTGACAATGGGAGTATTGTCATAACTGGGTTGTCATCTGACACACAACCATTTGTTATGAATGGACAATTGCTGAAGCCATATCTAGATCATGATACATTCCTATCCGTCGTTGATTCTATATCTGTGGTATCATACGTTGATCTTTTGATTCCATATTTACGTCTGATACATGAGCTAACTACCTCTTGTATATCCTTTTATTTCATTCTTTCTTCTCCTATTTTACCGTTCACCCATTTTCTATGTATATATATGCTATACTTAGGATGTACTTAAGTATGGGGGGGGGTTGTGAATGATTTGTGTTGTTCATATTTATCATGTTCATAACTCCTATTGTTGCTTATACTTAGAGATACTCTACCGTAAGTATAGGGGGAGTGATGTTGTTCATATTGTTTTGTTTGTTTTTTTCATTGAGTCTGTACATTCTCCTCACCAGTTTTCCCTTTTGTACAGTCTTCTATACTTAGGATTACTTTATCCTAAGTATAGGGGGGATCACCGACTTCTGTTCTTTTTTTTCTTTTCTTTGAGTCATTGTAGCATATGAGTCTTTTCACTTTTCTATACTTAGCACGAGTTATGTCTTCCTTTGTCGCTCTCTGATCACGATGAGGACATAGTTCGAGCTAAGTATAGGGGGTGTCGTATATACTGTACATATATACTTTAGACATGACTCATACTTATAATATGATTATTTTGGGGATATGTATATAATTTAATAAAATCCATGTGTGTATAAAAAACTAAAAGAAAAAACCAAAACAAAAAAACCAAACAAAAAAAAAACAACGAAAAAACAAAAACAAAATAAAAAACTCAAAAAAATTCCTTCTTGTATATACTTGTATATATTTTACTAACCCTTTTTCCCTTAAAAAATCCCTAAAAATTACAAAACCAAAAGTTTATAAAAATTTGCATAATTAAAAGAAATCTTTCTTTTCACATCTGCATTTTTTTCAAAAATCCAAAAATAATTTCAAAATTATAAATTGTTTAAAAAATCGTGCTTTTCACATGTGCATCATTTTTTCAAAACCATAAAAAGTTCAAAAATTAGAAAATTGGTTAAAAAATGTTTCTTTTTGCATTGTACATATTTCTTGCATTTTCATATGCATTTTTCAGGATAATATTGACATTTAATCTAAGTCTGGAATAAAATTAAAGAATGGAGCTTAGTTGGACCTTAATCCACTTAATTTCAGAGGAACCTTATAAGAAACGGAGTTAAGACTTTTCAGGTCCTAGTGACTTAATTCTTTGAGTCCATAAGACTATGTTCACATGTCATCTTGAGTATTATAAGAATGATATTTAACAACACACGCATGATTCTTTCGATCCGTGGCTTATCTTGGACAAGCACTCTACACGCTGCTCTTCATGGAGGAGGTAGTGAGGAGGTCGAATCTTTTGTCTTGGGGTAGCATAAGAGGGTAGTACATCTAGGCGGAACTTCTCGTCTTCCTCTAGGGAGGGACGTGTGTCTCAACCTGGTCCAACGATGTTGAGGTCTAATGACAATATGCTGTGGGGTTGCAATAATGCTTTAAAAGAGGGATAATCTATTAACTCAATAGGAAAAACTCCTTCTGTACATGTTGCACCTTGTATATATTTTCAAAAAAAGAAGAAGGAGAAATGCAGAATCTTCAAAAGTGGACATGCCTGATTAAAAAGTAAAATGCCTGCCAAAATATATATACAAGGGTAAAAAAAGAAAAGAAAAAATAAAAAATAATAATAAGATCTTCAAAGTCAAATTTTTGTAAGCTTGCAGCGAATGACTTGGCTGCACTGGCCATGCATCCCAAGATAGGTAGCTACACTGATTACAGTCCATTCTTTTCTCCACCCCCTCTTCTTGAGTTAGTTGTACTTGAACTGAGAAGGGAATATCCCCGCTCCTCGAGGAAAGAGTTGTTAGACCATGTGATTAATGCAAAAATCGGCGGTCTTAAGTTCCACACAAAGCGGTAACTCAGTCGCTGAGTCGACTACACAATATTCATAAGTCAACAATTAACCCAAAATAGATAAATCAAGCAATGAAAGTAAATGTGCGGAGTTAAAATTTATTATAACTCTACAACAAATATGTGTATAGGTGCAAGTATGTGAAGAGTGTCGAACACAGGGAACAAGCAGGATAGATCATGCAATCAAGCTCAAGAATGAAAGTGATCAAATGTCTACAAGTGTGCTATTTTTGTGGGTTTTTAAAGTTTATAATTTTTATTTATTTTTTGATTTTATATTTTTCTATTTTGATTTTTAATTTACCGATTCTGTATTTTCTTTTTATGTTTTATATTTTTATCTTTTCCTTTTCTTTTAATAAGGCTATAAAACTATTTGGGAAATATATGCACAAGAGAGACAAGAGAGGGATATATATAGGTAAAGATACTCAAAATCCAGGAAATAAAATATTTTTGGGCTTTTTATATTTTCTGATGTTTTTGTACCTTTTTTTTAATTTTTTTCGAATTTTTTTGGTATTTTTAAAATAAAAAATACTGAAATAGTGAACAAAATTGAAGGCTGGAGAAAAAATGAGGATGAAAAATACCAAACAGAGTCCAAAATTCTTCAAATTAATTTTAAAGTAAAGATGATAAAATAGAGAAAATTCAGAGATAAAAAGTATATTTTTAGGATTTTTGTGGGATTTTTAAGTTTTTTATAAAGATTTTAGGGGTTTTCCACACAAAAACAAACAATATATATTTTTTGGAGTTTTTCAAAAACTTTTTATAATTTTTATATATTTTCTAGTGGAAACAGTGAAGAAAATGCATTTTTTTGAATTTTTATAAATAATAAAATGCAACAAAAATGCAAATAAAAAATATGGCATTATAGAGCAATGCAACAGGCGCACAATGATATTTTGTTGGGAATTTTTAGGGTTTTATATATGCATGAAATAAATAGAGACAACAAAGAGAAACTACACTACTAGCAAGGGCATATGCGTAAATAACCAGAATCTCAGGGGGCCAAAGTGCATGTTTCCCACAAAATTTATACTTGAATAAAAATATTGCTGGACTAAACATTAAACCCAAAACCCGTAGGGGCTTTTATGCAAAAACACCAAGTCCATGTGTGTGGGGCACGTGATCTGGCGAGGACCTGTCCGCAATTAACAAGAATCCTGGGGGCTGATATGTAAATTTCCCAAAAACATAACACATTACAGAATAGTTCCTGGACGGAAACGAAATAACAAAACCCGCTGGGGTTCCCTTGTAAAATACCCCGTCCCCTCACGCGCACAGGCATGTGAGGTGACATGGACCTAGATGCAAATATGAAAAGTATGGGGGTCTGGTTGCAAATATTACAAAAATTACAAAACCGCCATCTGAGTGTCCTGAGATAGTGGCTGCTGCGATGGATAGTACGATAACTGCTGGACCGGCTCTGCCTAGATGCAGTGAACTTGGCGGTGTGTGGCAGAGGGCCTGGTGAGCTGCAACTGCTGGGATCAACACGTGATCTGGGGGGTTGCGTGGACATCTGTGCTTCTTGAATACACAAGATCTGTGTCTTTAGGTCACTCACGGTCTTCGTCAACTAGTCCATCTGGGCCAAGCCCTGGCTCTACTTCTTCTCAAGGATCTCGATGTGGTCCAACTTCTCATTGATGATCCCCATGTCAGCTACGATGGATTCAGCCTAAGCTGCTGCTGCTGACGGAGTGTTGGAACCGGCATCGATACATGTAATCCTTTGATATGAGCCTTCCCTTGGGGGGCCTTCTGCTGTGTGTAGACTCGACCTTGGGCCATTAAAGTCGAGTTCTCTGCCATCCCTTCATAGATGGTCCAAAACTCGTCTTCACCCGTGGAAAAAGTAGGCTCCACAACAAGTGGCATTCACAAGCCCCTGCAGCACCGGTGTCAGCCCACAAAAGAAACTCTGAACAATGTGGGGCTTTGATATATCGTGATGAGGACACCGGTCAATGAGCTCTCTAAAGCGATCCCAAGCCTCATGGAACTGTTCGTTAGGGATCATTGTGAAGTTACTGATCATAGCTCGTGCTGCGTTGGTCCGGTTGAGAGGGTAGTACTTATTCACGTATGCGGTCTGGAGCTGCTCCCTTGTTGTGACATACATTCCTATATGCTTCAGCCAATAGGCTGCTATGTCAACTAATGAGAATGGGAAGCCAATCATCTTTATTGTGTCCTCATCCACCAGTCTGTCGTGGACAGTGGTGCAAATCATCTCAAACTCCTGCAGATGGAGATGAGGCTCCTCGGTGTCCAGCCCATGGAACTTGGGCAACAACTGGATCATCTGGGGGCGAAGCTCAAAGTTCCCAACAATGGGAGGAAGCTCAATCCATCGGTGAGTGAGGGTTGCACCAGGGTTGTGCAACTGTCTCATAGTCCTCGCTGGTTGGTCCGCATGTTGTTGGTCTCCTCCTGCTCCACCTCCTGCATCGGGTCCTGCTTCTGAAATCTCTCCACCGCCCTCAGATCTGTCTTCTCGATCCGCTCGCATCTGCGCTAGCTCTCTCATGATATCATCCATAAAGGCCCACTGATCTCTGGTCTGTCTCTGCATGGTCTCCAGGGAAGCTAGCAATGAATTGTTGATGGCAGTCTGATCATATACATACGGAGGCTGTCCCTACTCATCTGGGCGCCCCTCACTACTGGCCATGTCTTGGGTCTATGCAATGGCAAAGGTACTCATCTCAAAAGCCGTCAAATCTCCAGAAATCTCTGTTGCATTATATTCTGACACCACAAGACTGATGGAAGAAGGGTGATCGAGGGGGAACAGGGTGTACGTGAACTCGGGCTCGGAGAGTGGGTCTAAACTCCCCGAACCAACCTAGATGAATAAGGAGGAGTGATCGATAGAGGTGCCACCAGACGTGGCCTAAGAGATCTCCTTCACATTATCTTGATCTAGAGGAAAAGGTGGATGACATCTGGAATGCAAACAGGATTGGCAGTCAAACCCCCAATTCACCTATGCAACTCTTGAGCTGATGACCATGAAGGTTCGGTCATTTATCTTGTCAATTTTATTTAGGAGATCAATTAATCTGTCAGAGCAATTAAGCAAGTTGTTGGGAACCCAATTCTCCTAGCCAACTAGCCTAATCCCAAATGAGATCTTTCCCAGCCAGTATGAATTGCGCACCGTTTACCGGCTACCCGATCAACTCATTCTGTTAAGGACGTCACGGTCCGCTTTACCGGTTACTGGAGATATCCTCACTGGAGAACGACTCGCCAAGACCAGTATTCAACTAGAATTTCGGGCATGTCATAGCCTAGTGTACGGGTCACTCTCTCGCTGCAAATAAATCAAATAATAAGGG
Source organism: Ottelia alismoides (assembly GCA_037367405.1). Lineage (NCBI taxonomy): Eukaryota > Viridiplantae > Streptophyta > Magnoliopsida > Alismatales > Hydrocharitaceae > Ottelia > Ottelia alismoides. The sequence goes on along the minus strand of JAZKJV010005133.1, from coordinate 73,487 downwards.
GGTTACTCTCCCAAGGAAATTTTTTTGATGAGGTGAGTTTTAAGGTCAAGTTTGCATTAACAGTCCTAATTTTATTTGGTTATCACTTTTTTGGTATTTTTTGATAAAGACAATGCCTAACGAATTTCTCAATTTCTTTGGTTATTTTGAGTCCAATAAAACGGGGGAGGAAGTTGGAAAAGTCGATGCGCAATCAAACACAATGATGCATGCAAAGTTAAAAATGCGTTCCTTGCTCTAGCACTCTACATGCAGGGTGATCCACGCATAAATTTAAAGACAGGAAATAAACTACCTATACGATGCACAAGGAAATCGTCCCTAGATGAGCAACTTCTATTAATCGTGAAGCACAAGTACCTATGTCTTACAAGAGAGATCGGAATCCGATATTGGGAGCCGATCGATGTCCACCACATTGGATCCTGCATGCGCTGTATACGACCTCTCCCGGCACATGGTCTCTAGTCCAAGTCAAATAGCTTTTTCAATTAATTTTTTAGCTAAGTCTAATTACGATCTATAGATGCAGGAAAGATATTGGGGATGGGGCCTTAGCTAATTACTTCACAATCATAAAAACTTCTAAATCTAGGGGCTAAATCCGCATGAATCAAACAGATAGTGAAATCGGCAAAAACCTCGAAAAACCGCAAAAAACCGACTAGGCCCCCAAGGAAACAATCCCTCGGGCAATGGACCTCGTGAAGTGCTGAAGACTCCAAGTCCTGAATATTACAACTTAAAGTCACTCTCTCACTTCAAATTACACAAGTATATGCAAAAAGATAAATAGAGCTAAGCTACAAAATCATCTAAGTCCTTAGTGCAAAGATAGCAAGCCTAAGCCGGCTTCACGTGGGTGCGTAAGCGCCTTGAGTAGAGCGCCTCCCTCGATCCGCGGTACCTCGCACAAAGTCACAAAGAGAGGAGGTTAGATAGCTCAACAAGATATATCAATAAATGAATAAGACAAAAATGTAGACAAATAATCACAATCAATCACAAATGAAACCGATCTATACGTTGTTGCTCCCCGGCAATGGCGCCATTCGATTAACGTGAAAATTGGCGGTCTTAAGTTCCACACAAAACGGGAACTCAGTCGTTGAGTCAACCACATGAGATTCGGGTTAAGTCAACAATTAACCCACAACAGATAAATCATGCAATGAAAGTAAATGTGCGGAGTTAGAATTTATTATAACTCTACAACAAAGATGTCTATAAGTGCAAGTATGTGTAGAGTGTCGAACACAGGGAACAAGCAGGATAGATCAGGCAATTAAGCTCGAGAATGAAAGTGATCAAATGTCTACAAGTGTGCTATTTTTGTGGGTTTTTAAATTTTATAATTTTTATTAAAATTTTGATTTTATATTTTTCTATTTTGATTTTTAATTTACTGATTATGTATTTTCTTTTTATGTTTTATATTTTTATCTTTTCTGTTTCTTTTAATAAGGCTATAAAACTATTTGGGAAATATATGCACAAGAGAGATAAGAGAGGGATATATATAGGTAAAAATACTCAAAATCCAGGAAATAAAATATTTTTGGGCTTTTTATATTTTTCCAATGTTTTATGCTTTTTATATTATTTCTATTTTTTGAATTTTATTATTAAAAAATTATGAAAATAGTGAACAAAATTGAAGGCTGGAGCTAAAATGAGGATGAAAAATATCAAACAGAGTCCAAAATTCCTCAAATTAATTTTAAAGTAAAGATGATAAAACAAAGAAAAATCTGAGACAAAAAGTATATTTTTAGTATTTTTGTGGAATTTTTAAGACTTTTATGAAGATTTTAGGGGTTTTCCAATTTTTAGGGGTTTTCTTTTGAAATATTTAGTGATTTTGTATTGAAGTTAAAACACACAAAAATGAACAAAATATATTTTTTGGAATTTTTCAAAAACTTTTTATAATTTTGATGTATTTTCTAGTGCAAACAGTGAAGAAAATGCATGTTTCTGAATTTTTATAAATAATAAAATGCAACAAAAATATAAATTAAAAATATGGCATGATAGAGCAGTGCAACAATCACACAATGATATTTTGGGAATTTTTAAGGATTTATAGATGCATGAAATAAATAGAGACAACAAAGAGAAACTACACTACTAGCGAGGGCATGTGTGTAAATAACCAGAATCTCAGGGGCCAAAGTGCAATTTTCCCACAAAATTTATATTTGGACCAACAATTAGACCAAGATAAGATTACTTCTCTACTGAGAGGAGTCACTAAAATCCAGACTTGTTTCATCACTCCCTAGGAATGGAAGCGTCATGGTTATACAATCATTTATGATCACATCACCCTTAGGTATTCCCAATACCTGTACATCCTGCATAATGGAAGACTCAGAATAAACCCGAAGTATTAGATCAACTTTATACTGTCTACTTCAGGGTTTTATTAGTAAGTTTTTCATTCGATCATTGGGAGTCGGTATCGATCATATACTTTCCAAAAGCATATATCATACATAGGTTTTCATCATATACTTTCCAAAAGTATATATCAAACCTACAAATTCAATAAGCTTCCAAAGCGAGACGACCGTGCACGGAATTTGATTCTTCCCAATATCTCATGAGTGAGCTCATGTCTTCCGGTTCAGTAATGAACCTGTACGATCCCTTTGAGAGATCGTATTACTCATATGCCCTTACATGCACACTAGCGCACCGGTGTATAGACCTTGGTTAGGTATAAACCTATTGGTCTGCCAAATGTACATACTTAGACATATAGTAACACATCTGTCTCCGGTCAGAGGATGCGTGCATGTATTGTGGCAGTATACGATATAGGACTTTGGTTATCTTGATCTCGTTAAGTCAACTCTTTGACTTAACTAATCTGACACCTCTGAATCTTTACTTCTATGCAGAGGACCTACATCAAGAGGTCGGTCAGATATCAACCTAATTGAGAAAGGATTGCCATCTCCTACTCAGACTGGAGATCTTCTCTTAACAATCATTTGACGATGCTTGATGAGTCCTCAATCTAACTCATTAGATATTCATCCAAGCACCAGCCTCTATGATTCAATAATTGAATCAACACCTGTATGATCATTAAGATGGCCATGGTACATAACCCTAATTGTACTAAGGGACCTATTATGCAAATTATTCATTCCTCATTTCAGATCATGGAATGATATCCGCAATAACATTTATTGCATAATGGCTCACCGTGGGCTCGCATGTCCAACACTTTTCACTCATTTCATAGATACCCAGGAGTTCCTTTCCCAAAAGGGCTCTCTGAAAAGCATAATTGACATGAGTTCTCTTGGTAGTCCAATTGAGCTAATTGCTGATGGGAAGTTTGAGCTGATTTCTGAGGAAGAATCTGAGTTTTTAGAGGCACCTTATACTATTCCTTTAATACACTTTTCTGAGGTTACTGATGATAGGCCTCATTCCGAGAGTAATGAAGTACAAGTATCTAAGCCATGCGTTGAATTTCCTAATTTATGCACAGATGAGAGACATCTTTTTGAGAATATTGCTGAGATATCTGAACCATTAATTGATAAGAATGCTGAACAGCCTGATGAGCCCCTCCTTACTGAGTAGAGATCATTCATTGTATATTTATCAGCGATTTTACTTGCTGAGCCGTTAATAGCTAAGGTGCACAGTCCACAGAGTATAGATCATATACCATCTACCAGTGTAGTAGCATATGTTATTATAGAGACGATTCAGACCCCACCTAAGCTCAATTTTTACCATCAAAGTTGAAATATACCTTCCTTGCGAGACCCCCCAAATGTTTCTGGTCATCCTCAGCTCACAGTTGACTGATGAACAAGAATCTCGCATACTAGAGCTTCTTGAGAGAAACTGCAAGGCCATAGGATGGAATATCTCGGATCTCTGTAAAATTAATTCAGCTTTGTGCTTGCATCATATCTACTTAGAGGGATGACTGTAAACCCTCTCGTGAATGTCAACGCCGTCTAAATCCAAATCTTAGGGATGTTCTCATGAAGGAGATCAGAAAATGGCATGATGCTGGCTTTATATATCACATTTCAGATTCCAAGTAGATCAGCCCTTTACATGTTGTCCCGAAGAAATTCGAGATTACTATCGTATAGAATGACCATGGTGAGGAGATTCCGACCTGGGATACCTACTTTATGGTGTGTTTGTGTAGATTACCGACGCCCGAACTTAGCTACCAAGAAGGATCACTTTCCAATGCCCTTTATTGATCAGATTATTGATATGTTGGTAGGGAAAGAGTTCTTTTGCTCCTCGGATAGATACTCGGGATAAATGAAGTTGCAATCGCTCATGAGGATCAAGAGAAAACTACATTCACGTGTCCGTTTGGCGCCTACGCCTTTAGACGAATGCCCTTTGGATTGTGTAACGCCCCCACTACATTCCAAAGGTTTATATTGGCCATTTTTGCCGACATGGTGGGTAGTTTTCTTAAGGTCTTCATAGATGATTTCTTGATCTACGGGGATAGTTTTGACACATGTCTTGCTCATTTAAACCGAGTTCTTCAACGTTGCTGTGAGGTAAACCTAGTGCTCTCATGGAAGACAAGTCACTTTATGGTGACTAATGGGATTGTATTGGGCCATGTCATCTCCAAACGTGGTATGGAGGTTGACCTGGCTAAGATTGACGCGATTTCCAAGTTAGAGCCACCGCATAATTTGAAGCAGTTGAGGTCATTTCTGGGACATGTAGGATCCTATAGGCGATTCATAAAGGACTTTAGCAAGATTGCCAGACCTTTGACTGAGTTTATGTGTAAGGAGAGTGCGTTTCTTGTAGATGAGAAAGTCCTCCTTGCATTCAATCAGATGAAAGAGATGGTTAGTAGTGCTCTTGTCTTACAGCCACCTGATGGGTCTCTTCCTTTAGAGATCATGATGGACGCCTCAGATTTCGCAGTTGGAGATATTTTAGGATAGAGTAGGAATGGGATACCATTTTCTATACACTATGCTAACAAGACTCTGGATGAAGCACAACAAAATTATACAATTACAGAGAAGGAGATGTTAGCAGTTGTGTTTGGGCTAGAGAAGTTCAGATCTTACCTCATTGGTTCCCATGTTATTGTATACACGGATCACACTACCATACGATACTTGCAGGGAAAGAAAGATGCCAAACTACACCTTATAGAATGGATACTTCTTCTCCAACAATTTGATTTAGAGATTCGAGATAAACCTACAGTGAAAAATGTTGTGGTAGATCACCTTTCCCGTATTACGGATGCAGAGACCTCTGAGAAGAACATGATCCCTATTTCTGAAACCAATCCAGATGAGGCCATTTTGTCTGTGGACTCACTCCCATGGTTTGTTGATATTTTGAACCATCTTGTCCCTAAGAAAGTTCCACATGATTGGCCTAAGTACAAAGTATACAGATTTCTGTCAGAGATTCATTATTATGAGTAGGAGGATTTGAACCTATTTCACGAGGGTGCGCATTGCATTTGGAGAAGGTGCATTCCTCAGGAGGAACACAAAAGTGTACTTGAGCACTGTCACAAATTTGAACCTGGTGGGCATCATTCGAGGAAACACACGACAATAAAGGTTTTACATAGTGGCCTATAGTGGCCCACATTATTTAAGGATGCTATAGAGTATGTACGGGGTTGTACTGATTGTCTGAAAACGGGAGGAATCGTTGGTTCCAAAGATACAATGCCCCTAAGATACATACAGATTTCTGATATTTTGATGCTTGGGTATATACTTCACGGGCTCTTTTCCTCTCAGTCATGGATTTCAGTACATCCCGCTTGTCATGGATTATGTTAGTTGATGGGTGGAGGATATCCCCACCCAAGCTGCGTATAGTCGTACAGTGGGTTACTTTCTCAAAGACCACATTATTGTACGGTTCAGGATTCCCAAAATACTGATTTCAGATGGGGGAAGCCACTTCATTAATATTGAAGTAAAGAAGCTTGTGAAGGAGTACGCCATTGAGCATAGAGTTATGTCTCCTTACCACCCTCAGACTAATGGCTTGGCAGAAATTTCAAATACGGAGATAAAGATGATATTGCAAAACTTCCACGTACAGATAGGAAGAACTGGTCCTAGATGCTTGATTCGGTTCTATGGGCTTATCAAAAGTCGTACAAGTATCCTTTGGGTATGTCTCCCTACAGATTAGTGTATGGAAAGCCTTGCCATCTGCCAGTGGAATTAATTCACAGATCTTTATGGGCACTCTGTGTAAGGAATCTTGATTATGAGAAAGCAGGAAAGAACAAGAAGTTAGATTTGAATCAATTACTGGAATTACGAGACTTTGCATATGATAACTCACTCATGTATAAGGAGAAAGTCAAGCGTTGGCATGATAAACACATTCGAAGGAATACTTTCTCTCTTGATCAGAAAGTCTGGTTATTCGATGCTAAGTTGAAGTTGTTTCCAGGGAAACTGAAAAGCAAATGGTCAGGACCGTTCATCGTGAGAGTTGTGTGTGACAATGGGAGTATTGTCATAGCTGGGTTGTCATCTGACGCACAACCATTTGTTATGAATGGACAGTTGTTGAAGCCATATCTAGATCATGATACATTCCTATCAGTCGTTGATTCTATATCTGTGGTATCATACGATGATCTTTTGATTCCATATTTTACGTCTGATACATGAGCTAACTACCTCTTGTATATCCTTTTATTTCATTCTTTCTTCTCCAGTTTTATCATTCACCCATTTTCTGTGTGTATATGTGCTATACTTAGGATGTACTTTATCCTAAGTATAAGGGGGGGGGTTGTGAATGATTTGTGTTGTTCATATTTGTCATGTTCATAACTCCTATTGTTGCTTATACTTAGATATACTCTACCCTAAGTATAGGGGGAGTGATGTTGTTCATATTGTTTTGTTTGTTTTTTTCGTTGAGTTTGTACATTCTCCTCACCAGTTTTCCCTTTTGTACAATCTTCTATACTTAGGATTACTTTATCCTAAGTATAGGGGGGATCACCGACTTCTGTTCTTTTTTTCTTTTCTTTGAGTCATTGTAGCATATGAGTCTTTTCACTTTTCTATACTTAGCACGAGTTATGACTTCCTTTGTCGCTCTCTGATCACGATGAGGACATAGTTCGAGCTAAGTATAGGGGGTGTCGTATATACTGTACATATATACTTTAGACATGACTCATACTTTTAATATGATTATTTTGGGGATATGTATATAATTTCATAAAATCCATGTGTGTATAAAAAAATAAAAGAAAAAACCAAAACAAAAAACCAAACAAAAAAAAACAACGAAAAAAACAAAAACAAAATAAAAAACTCAAAAAAATTCCTTCTTGTATATACTTGTATATATTTTACTACCCCTTTTTCCCTTAAAAAATCCCTAAAAATTACAAAACCAAAAGTTTATAAAAATTTGCATAATTAAAAGAAATCTTTCTTTTCACATCTGCATTTTTTTTCAAAAATCCAAAAATAATTTCAAAATTATAAATTGTTTAAAAAATCGTGCTTTTCACATGTGCATCATTTTTTCAAAACCATAAAAAGTTCAAAAATTAGAAAATTGTTTAAAAAATGTTTCTTTTTGCATTGTACATATTTCTTGCATTTTCATGTGCATTTTTCAGGATAATATTGACATTTAATCTAAGTCTGGAATAAAATTGAAGAATGGAGCTTAGTTGGACCTTAATCCACTTAATTTCAGAGGAACCTTATAAGAAACGGAGTTAAGACTTTTCAGGTCCTAGTGACTTAATTCTTTGGGTCCATAAGACTATGTTCACATGTCATCTTGAGTATTATAAGAATGGTATTTAACAACACACGCATGATTCTTTCGATCCGTGGCTTATCTTAGACAAGCACTCTACACGCTGCTCTTCATGGAGGAGGTAGTGAGGAGGTCGAATCTTTTGTCTTGGGGTAGCATACGAGGGTAGTACATCTAGGCGGAACTTCTCGTCTTCCTCTAGGGAGGGAAGTGTGTCTCAACCTGGTCCAATGATGTTGAGGTTAGGTCTAATGACAATATGCTGTGGGGTTGCAATAATGCTTTAAAAGAGGGATAATCTATTAACTCAAGAGGAAAAACTCCTTATGTACATGTTGCACCTTGTATATATTTTCAAAAAAAGAAGAAGGAAAAATGCAGAATCTTCAAAAGTGGACATGCATGACTAAAAAGTAAAATGCCTGCCGAAATATATATATACAAGGGTAAAAAAAGAAAAGAAAAAATAAAAAATAATAATAAGATCTTCAAAGTCAAAATGTTGTAAGCTTGCAGCGAATAACTTGGCTGCACTGGCCATGCATCCAAGGATAGGTAGCTACACTGATTACTGTCCATTCTTTTCTCCACCCCCTCTTCTTGAGTTAGTTGTAATTGAACTGAGAAGGGAATATCCCCGCTCCTCGAGGAAAGAGTTGTTAGACCATGTGATTAATGCAAAACTCAGCGGTCTTAAGTTCCACACAAAGCGGTAACTCAGTCGCTGAGTCGACTACACAATATTCATAAGTCAACAATTAACCCACAACAGATAAATCAAGCAATGAAAGTAAATGTGCGGAGTTAAAATTTATTATAACTCTACAACAAATATGTGTATAGGTGCAAGTATGTGAAGAGTGTCGAACACAAGGAACAAGCAGGATAGATCAGGCAATCAAGCTCAAGAATGAAAGTGATCAAATGTCCACAAGTGTGCTATTTTTGTGGGTTTTTAAAGTTTATAATTTTTATTTATTTTTTGATTTTATATTTTTCTATTTTGATTGTTAATTTACCGATTCTGTATTTTCTTTTTGTGTTTTATATTTTTATCTTTTCCTTTTCTTTTAATAAGGCTATAAAATTATTTGGGAAATATATGCACAAGAGAGACAAGAGAGGGATATATATAGGTAAAAATACTCAAAATCCAGGAAATAAAATATTTTTGGGCTTTTTATATTTTTCTAATGTTTTTGTGCTTTTTTTAAAAATTTTTCGAATTTTTTTGGTATTTTTAAAATAAAAAATACTGAAAATAGTGAACAAAATTGAAGGCTGGAGAAAAATGAGGATGAAAAATACCAATCAGAGTCCAAAATTCTTCAAATTATTTTTAAAATAAAGATGATAAAATAGAGAAAATTCAGAGATAAAAAGTATATTTTTAGGATTTTTGTGGAATTTTTAAGATTTTTATGAAGATTTTAGGGGTTTTCCACACAAAAACAAACAATATATATATTTTTGGAGTTTTCAAAAACTTTTTTATAATTTTTATATATTTTCTAGTGGAACAGTGAAGAAAATGCATGTTTTTGAATTTTTATAAATAATAAAATGCAACAAAAATGCAAATAAAAAATTTGGTGTAATAGAGCAATGCAATAGGCACACAATGATATTTTGTTGGGAATTTTTAAGGTTTTATATATGCATGAAATAAATAGAGACAACAAAGAGAAACTACACTACTAGCAAGGGCATATGCGTAAATAACCAGAATCTCAGGGGGGCAAAGTGCAATTTTCCCACAAAATTTATACTTGAATAAAAATATTGTTGGACTAAACATTAAATCCAAAACCCGTAGGGGCTTTTATGCAAAAACACCAAGTCCATGTGTGTGGGGCACGCGATCTAGCGAGGACCTGTCCGCAATTAACAAGAATCCTGGGGGTTGATATGTAAATTTCCCAAAAACATAACACATTACAGAATAGTTCCTGGACGGAAACGAAATAACGAAACCCGCTGGGGTTCCCTTGCAAAATACCCCGTCCCCTCACGCGCACAGGCACGTGAGGCGACATGGACCTAGATGCAAATATGAAAAGTATGGGGGTCTGGTTGCAAATATTACAAAAAATTACAAAACCACCATCTGAGTGTCCTGGGATAGTGGCTGCGATGGATAGTACGATAGCTGCTGGACCGGCTCTGCCTAGATGCAGTGAACTTGGCGGTGTGTGGCAGAGGGCCCGGTGAGCTGCTACTGCTGGGATAAACACGTGATCTGGGGGGTTGCGTGGACATCAGTGCTTCCTGAATACACAAGATCTGTGTCTTCAGATCACTCACGGTCTTCGTCAACTAGTCCATCTGGGCCAACCCCTGGCTCTACTTCTTCTCAAGGATCTCGATGTGGTCCAACTTCTCACTGATGATCCCTATGTCAGCTACGACGGATTCAGCCTAAGCTGCTGCTGCTGCTGACGGAGTGTTGGAACCGGCATCGATACATGTAATCCTTTGATATGAGCCTTCCCTTGGGGGGCCTTCTGCTGTGTGTAGACTCGGCCTTGGGCCATTAAAGTCGAGTTCTCTGCCATCCCTTCATAGATGGCCCAAAACTCGTCTTCACCCTTGGAAGAAGTAGGCTCCACCACAAGTGGCATTCACAAGCCCCTGCAGCACCGGTGTCAGCCCAAAAAAGAAACTCTGAACAATGTGGGGCTTTGATATATCGTGATGAGGACATCGGTCAATGAGCTCTCTAAAGCGATCCCAAGCCTCATGGAACTGTTCATTAGGGATCATTGTGAAGTTACTGATCATAGCTCGTGCTGCGTTGGTCCGGTTGAGAGGGTAATACTTATTCACGTATGCGGTCCGGAACTGCTCCCCTGTTGTGACATACCTTCCTATATGCTTCAGCCAATAGGCTGCTCTGTCAACTAATGAGAACGGGAAGCCAATCATCTTTATTGTGTCCTCATCCACCAGTCTGTCGTGGACAGTGGTGCAAATCATCTCAAACTCCTGCAGATGGAGATGAGGCTCCTCGATGGCCAGCCCATGGAACTTGGGAAACAACTGGATCATCTGGGGGCGAAGCTCAAAGTTCCCAACAATGGGAGGAAGCTCAATCCATCGGTGAGTGAGGGTTGCACCAGGGTTGTGCAACAGTCTCATAGTCCTCGGTGGTTGGTCCGCATGTTGTTGGTCTCCTCCTGCTCCACCTCCTGCATCGGGTCCTGCTTCTGAAATCTCTCCACCGCCCTCAAATCTGTCTTCTCGATCCGCTCGCATCTGCGCCAGCTCTCTCATGATATCACCCATAAAGGCCCCCTGATCTCTGATCTGTCTCTGCATGGTCTTCAGGGAAGCTAGCAATGAATTGTTGATGGCAGTCTGATCATATACATACGGAGGCTGTCCCTACTCATCTGGGCGCCCCTCACTACTGGCCATGTCTTGGGTCTATGCAATGGCAAAGGTACCCATCTCAAGTGCCGTCAAATCTCCAGAAATCTCTGTTGCATTATATTCTGACACCACAAGACTGATGGAAGAAGGGTGATCGAGGGGGAACAGGGTGTACGTGAACTCGGGTTCGGAGAGTGGGTCTAAACTCCCCGAAGCTGACCTAGATGAATAAGGAGGAGTGATCGATAGAGGTGCCACCAGACGTGGCCTAAGAGATCTCCTTCACATCATCTTGATCTAGAGGAAAAGGCGGATGACATCTGGAATGCAAACAGAATTGGCAGTCAAACCCCCAATTTACCTATGCAACTCTTGAGCTGATGACCATGAAGGTTCGGTCATTTATCTTGTCAATTTTATTTAGGAGATCAATTAATCTATCAGAGCAATTAAGCAAGTTGTTGGGAACCCAATTCTCATAGCCAACTAGCCTAATCCCAATTGAGATCTTTCCCAGCCAGTATGAATTGCGCACCGTTTACCGGCTACCCGATCAACTCATTCTGCTAAGGACGTCACGGTCCGCTTTACCGGTTACTGGAGATATCCTCACTGGAGAACGACTCGCCAAGACCAGTATTCAACTAGAATTTCGGGCATGTCATAGCCTAGTGTACGGGTCACTCTCTCGCTGCAAATAAATCAAATAATGAGGGGGTTACTCTCCCAAGGCAACTTTTTTTGATAAGGTGAGTTTTAAGGTCAAGTTTGCATTAACAGTCCTAATTTTATTTGGTTATCACTTTTTTAGGTATTTTTTGATAAAGACAATGCCTAACAAAAATTTCAATTTCTTTGGTTATTTTGAGTCCAATAAAACGGGGGAGGAAGTCGGAAAAGTCGATGCGCAATCAAACACAATGATGCATGCAAAGTTAAAAATGCGTTCCTTGCTCTAGCACTCTACATGCAGGGTGATCCGCGCATAAATTTAAAGACAGGAAATAAACTACCTATACGATGCACAAGGAAATCATCCCTAGATGAGCAACTTCTATTAATCGTGAAGCACAAGTACCTATGTCTTACAAGAGAGATCGGAATCCGATATTGGGAGCCAATCGGTGTCCACCACATTGGATCCTGCATGCGCTGTATACGACCTCTCCCGGCACATGGTCTCTAGTCCAAGTCAAATAGCTTTTTCAATTAAATTTTTTAGCTAAGTCTTCTATAGATGCAGGAAAGATATTGGGGATGGGGCCTTAGCTAATTACGTCACAATCATAAAAACTCCTAAATCTAGGGGCTAAATCCACGTGAATCAAACAAATAGTAAAAACGGCAAAAACCTCGAAAAACTGCGAAAAACCGACTAGGCCCCCAAGGAAACAATCCCTCGGGCAATGGACCTCGTGAAGTGCTGAAGACTCCAAGTCCTGAATATTACAACTTAAAGTCACTCTCTCACTTCAAATTACACAAGTATATGCAAAAAGATAAATAGAGCTAAGCTACAAAATCATCTAAGTCCTTAGTGCAAAGGTAGCAAGCCTAAGCCGGCTGCACGTGGGTGCGTAACTAAGCGCCTTGAGTAGAGCGCCTCCCTCGATCCGCGGTACCTCGCACAAAGTCACAAAGAGAGGAGGTTAGATAGCTCAACAAGATATATCAATAAATGAATAAGACAAAAATGTAGACAAATAATCACAATCAATCACAAATGAAACCGATCTATACGTTGTTGCTCCTCAGCAATGGCGCCATTCGATTAACGTGAAAATTGGCGGTCTTAAGTTCCACACAAAACGGGAACTCAGTCGCTGAGTCAACCACATGAGATTCGGGTTAAGTCAACAATTAACCAACAACAGATAAATCATGCAATGAAGGTAAATGTGCGGAGTTAAAATTTATTATAACTCTACAACAAAGATGTCTATAGGTGCAAGTATGTGTAGAGTGTCGAACACAGGAAGCATGCAGGATAGATCAGACAATCAAGCTCAAGAATGAAAAGTGATCAAATGTCTACAAGTGTGCTATTTTTGTGGGTTTTTAAATTTTATAATTTTTATTAAAATTTTGATTTTATATTTTTCTATTTTGATTTATAATTTACTGATTATGTATTTTCTTTTTATGTTTTATATTTTTATCTTTTCTGTTTCTTTTAATAAGGCTATAAAACTATTTGGGAAATATATGCACAAGAGAGATAAGAGAGGGATATATATAGGTAAAAATACTCAAAATTCAGGTAATAAAATATTTTTGGGCTTTTTATATTTTTCTAATGTTTTTATGCTTTTTATATTATTTATATTTTTTGAATTTTATTATTAAAAAATTATGAAAATAGTGAACAAAATTGAAGGCTGGAGCTAAAATGAGGATGAAAAATATCAAACAGAGTCCAAAATTCCTCAAATTAATTTTAAAGTAAAGACGATAAAACAAAGAAAAATCCGAGACAAAAAGTATATTTTTAGTATTTTTGTGGAATTTTTAAGACTTTTATGAAGATTTTAAGGGTTTTCTAATTTTTAGGAGTTTTCTTTTGAAATCTTTAGTGATTTTTGTATTGAAGTTAAAACACACAAAAATGAACAAAATATATTTTTTGGAATTTTTCAAAAACTTTTTATAATTTTGATGTATTTTCTAGTGCAAACATTGAAGAAAATGCATGTTTTTGAGTTTTTATAAATAATAAAATGCAACAAAAATGTAAATTAAAAATATGGCATGATAGAGCAATGCAACAAGCACACAATGATATTTTGGGAATTTTTAAGGATTTATAGATGCATGAAATAAATAGAGACAACAATGAGAAACTACTCTACTAGCGAGGGCATATGTGTAAATAACCAGAATCTCAGGGGTCAAAGTGCAATTTTCCCACAAAATTTATACTTGAATGAAAATATTGTAGGACTAAACATTAAACCCAAAACCCGTAGAGGTTTTTATGCAAAAATGCCAAGTCCACGTACGCGAGGCATGCGGCGAGGACCTATCCGCAATCAACAAGAATCTTGAGGCTGATATGTAAATTTACCAAAAACATTACACATTACTGAATAGTTCCTGGACGGAAATGAAATAACGAAACCCACAGGGGGTCCCTTGCAAAATACCCCGTCCCCTCACACGCACAGTCACGTGAGGTGACGTGGACTGGGACCTATATGCAAATATGAAAAGTACGGGGGTCTGGTTGCAAATATTACAAAATAATTAAACTACACACAAAAAGTTCACGTTTTGCTTAATAAATACAAAAACGGTCGGGGTGAGGAATGCAGAATACCCAAGGCCGGCACGGATGGAATGACTGACGTCCTTTTACTTGACACGTGGGGGTACCCCAACGACCGATACCCCTTCACGACTGGTGGCTGAGATTAAATCTCAGTCGAAGATCCGACGGTGCTGGCGAAGGGCGATCCAACGGTTACTGCTTTCTTGGGCGACGACCCTTGATCTGACGACGGAAGGACGATGACGAAGAACAGGGAAGAACGCCAGGTCGGGCGACCTTTCCCATCTCCGATCGGGCTCCTCCTTGTTCCTTGAAGTTCTCAAAATGACTGTGTCGACTCGTGGTGAGGTTGTCTAGGTGCTGGCACCCTCAAAAGCACCGGAGATGCACTGTAGCATGACCACGATGGTAGCGGAGCACGAGACCTCCAGGTATCTCCAGCGGAGTGCAAAAAGGGTGCAGCTCGGCGTCTGGCTCTTTGATCTGCAAGACAAGGGGTGAAAGGGTCGAGGGCAAGTTGCCTCGACCCTGCAGCAGGTAGAAAAATGGAGGACAGCGAGATGGTTGGACTCGACCGGAGGTACCTCCAGCGATGGGATCGATTGGGCGATTCGACGGATGAAAGATGAAACGGAAGCGGGGGATCTACTCCTATGACTACCGCAGATAAAAGGCGTGAAGAAATTGAGATAAATAAAGGCCTCAACGGTGGGAGTCACCTGAGGAAGAACCTCAACGACAAAGGTTGCCGGAGGTGGTTGGAGACGCCCAATCGACCCGTCAAAGACCTCACGCAACTACTGTATCTGATGCTGTCACCACCAGCTAGTCGCCGCGCAAGATGAAGGTGGAAGAACTGGTCAAAATGGGGTTCAAAAATTGATTTGAAAATCATAGGTGGTATATGAGTGATTGACGAAGGGCCAGGAAAAATGAGGCGCAGCGGGCGATGCATTGATCCAAAGACCGAGGATTCACCTGGGCGTGAATCAACAATGTCCAAGGAAGAAAAGTCAAGCAGAGAGTTACGCGAAATGGTGCAAGATGGAGCCTCGAAAAAATTGAGAAGGCGGGTCAAAAACCATGGTCTGACAGTGCCATACATTGGTCAGAGAGTTGACCGAGGTCAACCAACGGAGGTTTCTGGTTGGTCCACGTGGACCAACTAGAAAATTCCTTGGCAAAAATATTTGCAAATTCATTTTAAAATCGCAAATGATATTATTATTTTTGGATTATAAAATAAAAAATGTTTATTATTTTCTAAAATATTTTATTATTATTTTTATTTAATTTTTTGATATTAAAAATTACAAGTTTCCTCTTGTAGGCTATATCTAGGTATATTCATCTATACATTTTAAGATTTTATTTTGTATATTTAATTTTATTTTTTTGTTTATCATTTTATGAATTTATAAATTATTTTTATGGATGTATGTATATTTTTATTTTATTTTTCTAAGTTAGTTTGTACAAGTAAATAAATAGAAATAGTATTTATATAGGTATAAGTATAGGTAATTCATCTAGGTATTGTATACAAGTATTTTATTTTTGTATTTTCTTTGTATTTGTATTCCAGTTTTAATACACACATATATTACCAAATAATATTTACAAATTATAAAAATATAAAAGTATAAAAATAACAAATAATAAATAAAATGAATATTTTAATCTGTACAAGTATATAATTGGGGTCCAAAACTCAGCTTTGAAACCGTAACTCCGAAAAATATGAAACCACCTTCATTAAATAGCTTATTGAAAATTATATTCAATTAAAGGCGATTTGGATACATTTAAAGTTTTTATTTGAGAGATACAGATCTCGGAAGTTGGGATTCTGGAAACTTGTTCAGATCATAACTTTTCATCTATTTTTCTATGAAATCAGTTTTGTATTTTTCTATATTAATTATCTACAACTTTCATGCACAAATATTCTTTATTTGAGGTATAAAAAGTGGAACTAAAAATAGGTTCCAAAATAAATAAAGAATGAATTAGATAAAAGGGTCTCTTTATTGTATCTTGGCCTTATCTCCCCCTACTTTATTCCTTGTCGACCTATTTATCTAGATATCTAGGTCTCAGGGTTTTGGGTCATACAATATTTACAATATTTTATTCTTATTATTTTATTTTCTTTATTCTATATTTTTGGCTTTAAAAACCACATTTTATACACTATTTACACACACATGCATGAATGGTAAAATGCATGAATTAAGGGCAATTACTTGTATTTGCTAGGGTTTTTGAGGCCAAAAATGATAGAATAAAGATGATGAAATGGAGGTTCATCATCCCCCTATACTTGCCTTTGCTAGTCCCTAGCAAACACTTATGCAATAAGTGCAGAAAAAGACAAACAAAGAAAAGAAAAAGAAGAAAGATGGATTGAATTTAGTTATCAAACTTGTCTTCACAAAATCAAAGTTTGGAGCTTAAGTCGGACCTTTGGAATTTTAGTGCGGGTGAAACCTTAATGAGAACCAGATTTGAAATCCAACAGCCTTCGAGAATCTTAAAACTCTGCTCAAGTCTCCTCAATAGCCAGGTCAGAATACTTCAACTCATATGCAAACCCTTATGACTATGAATCTGAGTCGTACGGTGTAAGTGATAATGGCTCTCCTCAACTGAAATGACAAAGAGACTGACTTCTCCAATATGACAACCCAACGATTCCCCAATCCAACAACTCATTCCTCGAGGAGCGGGGTATTCCCTTCTAAATTCAAGTGGCAACCAGCTCAAGAGAAGGGGGTGAAGAGAAGAATGGACGGTAGCCAGTGTAACTACCTATCCTAAGATGCAAGACCAGTGTAGTCAAGTCATCCAGCTGCCGACTCACATGATTTGACTTTGAAGCTCAAGCTTGCTTATTTGACTATACACATATGTACACTCCGGCAGGTATTTTTATTTTTGTACAGGCCAGTCCACTTTTTTTCTGGAGTTTTTGATTTTTGAAGCACACACTTTTTTCGAATACTATATACAGTTACATTTACATAAGGAGTTTTTTTCTCTTGAGCTAGTAGACTATCCCTCTTTTGAAGCTTTATTGCAACCCACAATCTCCTGTCCTCAAAACTCATCATCACCGGATGGGTTGGGGTGCACTTCCCTCCATAGAGGAGGACAATTGTTTTCACCTATGTGTGTCTCATACAGGCAAATCCAACCCCCTCACCAGTCAAACTGAGTCAAGCCAAGTGAAAGGTGCAGATGTCCAAGTTAGGTCATTATCAACAAGAGTCGTGCGTGTGCTCCGAAATACTCTACTTAGGCAGTCAAGAATCCATTGAACCAAGTCTCGTGATCCTCAAAGAATTAAGTCAACTAGACCTGAAGTACCTCAATTCCAGTTCCTATAAGGTTCCTGTTATATAGGTAGATTTAAGGTCCAACCAAGCTCCAATCTTTGGATTTTACTTAGACTTGTTCAACAATCAAACTGGATCCGAAAAATGCTCATGATATGCAAACGCTATGCAGAATGCAGAAAATATTTTTGTGATGCAATTTTCCAAGATTTTGAACTTTTTATGAGGTTTTGAAAAGATGATGCATATGCATTTTTTGGGTTTTCAAAAAAAAATTCAAATGTTTTTGGTATTTTAGTTTTGCAAATGTTTTTGGGATTTTTGAAAACAAAAGAGGTTTTGGCTAAAAACTAGGTACACATATTTACACGGGGATGCATCTTTTTTTACAAGAATTAGATTTTTAAAAATTCACAAGGGGTAAGTGCTCAATTTTATATGTATTTACATAAAGAATTTTAGGATGATTTTTATATTCCTCAAACTTATTTGAAAACGTTTTTACAAACAATTTAGAAAACTATAGTCCAAAATAATTTTTACAAACATTTTTACAAACATGTACACACATTTGAAAATCATTTTGCAAAGGTTTTCAAAACACTATGTATAGGTTTTTCAAATATTTTTGCAACCATTTGAAAAACCATTTGCAAATCATTTTTCAAACATTTTATTTCACACAAAGAAAATGATTTTTCAATCAAATGTTTTACAAAGGTTGAAAACATGTAACAAAACATTTTCCAAATAGTTTTCAAAAGATTTTCAAAAGGATTTTCAAACTATTTTTCAAACATTTTGCAAAAAATATTTTCACCTGATTTATTAATAAGTAAATACATAAATAATTTGAGGAATAATCTCGTCTTTTTATTAAGGTTTTTAATGAATTTTATAAGTTTAATAGCCATAGTTATTAGTAAAAATACGAAAGTACGAGTTATGGCTAAAGCATATACACAATATATATGACCCCCTATACTTAGCTTGAGCTATGTCCTCATAGATCAGAGAGAAAAGAGAAGACATATCTCGTACTGAGTATAGAAAAGTCTAAAGAATAAATGAATAAGAGATGAAGGAATGAACGAATGAGAGGTTGGCCGTCCCCCCATACTTAGGATGAAATTATCCTAAGTATAGCAGACTGTACACAAAGTAGGGAGCGTCAAGGGTGGGAATGAACAGATCGTACTCAGACTGTCTCCCCTTCTACTTAGGGTAAGATATCCCTAAGTATAGACAAAGAAGAGGAGTCAGTGGAGAGGATCAAAGAATAGAAGAACTCGAGGTGCATACCCCCTATACTTAGGACAAAGTACGTCCTAAGTATAGAATACTGACAAAAAGGGGTGACACCTTTCTGATGGATAAAGAATATATAAAAGGAAAAGAAGAAAAGAAGAAAAGAGAATACCCAAATCGTAGCTCAGTGTGTGCACCCCCCTATACTTAGGACAAGGTGTGTCCTAAGTATAGAAAAATCATAAGATGACGACGGGGTGGCAAACATAACGAATGAATAAATGAATGATATGGACAAATGGATCTATACAGTGGAAGATGGAAGTGATATACATATATGAGATGCAGGTGATGTGAGTCAAAGAGCACATCTCATACCAAATGAATAGGGGCAACGTCAATGGTCGACGGATTATGATCTAGATATAGCTTTAGGTGTTGACCATTAACTCGAAAGGTAGAGGAAGATGACAACTAGGATATATCAATACTGCCATTGTCATGTACCTTTCTAACTACATAAGGACCTTTCTATTTACTCTGTAATTTCCCTAGAAATAATTTTAGCCTAGAATCAAATAACCATACACGCTGATCGGGCTCAAACTGTTTATGTCGGATATGAGAATCGTGCCATGTCTTCACTTTTTCCTTGTACTGTAGGCTACTCGAAAAGGTTGTATCTCTCAGTTCCTCCAGGCTGCCAACTCTGCTCTCCTCTGTTCTCCTATACTCTTGGGATCCAATAATAACTCTGTAACTGCCCATAGTGACTTTTGCTTGATCTCCACTGGCAAGTGGCACGACTTGCCATAGATGAGACGAAAGGGAGATGTCCCTAATGGTGTCTTAAAGGAAGTTCGATAGGACCACAAGACTGAGTCCAAAAGCTGTGACCAATCCTTTCGGTCTGGCCGGAATACCTTCTGTAAAATAGTCTTGATCTCTCTGTTCGATACTTCAGCAAGACCATTAGTCTGAGGGTGATATGGAGTGGCTATACGATGGTCGATGCTGAACTCATCTACAAGGGCCCTTACCTTGTCGTTGATAAAGTGTGTCCCCCATCTGAAATCAGAACTCTAGGTACCTCGAACTGTGAAATGATATTTTTCCTCAAAAATCGGCACACGGTCTTAGAATCTGCGGCTTGGGCGGGGATGGCCTCAACCGAACAACTCACATAATCCACAGTAAGCAGAATGTACTCAAATCCCTGACTCTTAGGAAATGGGCCCATGAAATCAATTCCCCATGCATCAAAAACCCCACAATAGTGAATGGGCTGCATGGGCATCATGTCTCTCTATCCGCAAGTATCCATCTTCTGACAGTCAATACACCTCTTCACGAATTCATTAGAATCCTTGAAGAGAATCGGCCACCAAAGGCTGGACTGGAGCACCTTATGTGCTGTCCGTTCCCAGAATGATGTCCTCCTGCCTCAAGCTTGTGGCAGTAGGTGAGGACGCTATACTGCTCTTCTTGAGGAATACACCTCCTCGAGATACTATCGCCTCCTTCATGATAAAGGACGGGATCCTCCCAATGGTATGACTTGGCCTTCGTAAGGAAGGTCTCAAGTCGCTGCCTGGGCTAACTTTTTGGAATCGTCTTCGCAACAAGATAGTTCACAATGTCGGTGTACCGTGGAAGCGAGGCGATGGCAAGGATTGCCTCATCTGGAAATGTCTCAGTAATAGGTGCAATGGGCTCAGATTCCTCAAGGTTCTCTAATCGGGAGAGGTGATCCGCCACCACATTCTTAACTCCAGGTTTATCCTTAATCTCAATATCAAACTTCTAGAGCAAAGGATTCATATGGTAAGTCGAGCTTTGGCATCCTTCTTTGCCAAGAGGTATAGGATGACGGTGTGATATGTATAGATAGCCACTCTTGATCCCAGAATATATGATATGTATTTGTCCAAAGCAAAGACTACAGCTTGCATCTCCTTCTCAGTCACAGTGTAATTCCGCTGAGCGGCATCCAAAGTCCGGCTAGCGTAGCGAATGGCATACGACAATCCATCCCTCCTCCGTCCAAGCACAGCCCCTACGACAAAATCAGAAGCATCTATCATGATCTCAAATGGGAGAGACCAATCAGGTTGCTGAAGGACAGGAGCCTTAACAAGTAGATTCTTAAGAGTCTCGAAAGACGCAAGACACTTATAATCGACAATGAACTCGGTGTCTTTCGTTAGCAAATTAGTGAGCGATCGGGCAATACAACTGAAGTCCTGAATGAACCGTCGGTAGAAACCGACATGCCCCATAAAAGACCATAGCTGTCACAGATTGGACGGTGGATTGAGATTTCTAATGATATCCATCTTAGCCGGATCAACCTCCATGCCCCTATTGGAGATGATATGGCAAGGACTGTCCCCCGAGTCACCATGAAGTGACTCTTCTCTCAAGAAAAGACAAGGTTGACCTCTATGCAGTGCTGAAGCACACGGTCTAGGCAGTCAAGACAAGCATTAAATCCATCGCCACAGACTGAGAAGTCATCCATGAAGACCTCTAAACAGTCACCCACCATGTCCAAGAAGATGGACAACATGCACCTTTGGAATGTTGTCGGGGCGTTAAATAGACCAAAGGGCATCCGTCTGAAAGCATATGTCCCAAATGGACAATTGAATGTCGTTTTGTCCTGGTCTTCGGGCGCAATGGACACTTGATTATAGCCGGAGTACCCGTCAAGAAAGCAATAATGACTCTTCCCAGCCAGCCTCTCGATAATGTGATCAATAAATGTCAGTGGGAAATGATCCTTCTTGGTGGCCTGATTCAATCGTCTGTAGTCCACACAGACCCTCCAAAAGTGGGTACCCGGGTAGCTATCTCCTCTCCAAATTCGCTCACAACTGTAGTGATGCCCGTCTTCTTGGGCACCACATGTAATGGACTAACCCACTTGGAGTCGGAGATGGGGTACATAAAATCAACACTCTACCATTTAGATATTTCTTCATGACCACATCTCGAAGATTCGGGTTCAGCCGTCGCTGGAACTCACGCGAGGGCTTCGCATCCTCTTCGAGGTAGATATGGTGGGAGCACAGGGCCGGAATAATCCCCTGGAGATAAGCTATACTCCATCCTATCACCTTGTGGTTTCTTTCAAGAACCTCTATCAAACGAGATTCTTGCTCTCCAGTCAAATCTGCTAAGATAATGACTGGGTGCATATCTGGCTCACCCGCAAGGAATCTGTACTTCAGCGACTGCGGCAAGGGCTTCAGTTCTGGTCAACTGGGAGCTGACAAATCTGGCTTCTGATATGTCTGAGTGAAGGATATCAGGTTTGCATGTGAGAACTCTCGTTATGCATGAAAATCTAACGAAGGGAACCTTGATGGAATATCTGTAAACTGTGCTGGCTCGCTCTCCATCCTAGCTATTGGCTTAGAAGGAATCAGACATGGCAAATAATCATCAAAGTCATCCCAATCGATGTCTAAGTCTGAGGGATCTGAATCTGAAGAGCATGAATGGAATTCTGCCTCACCACTCATCCCACAACTATCTGCCTCTAATGTATCTTCTACCAGGGGTGTGCTCTCCAAGCTCTCAACAAACATAAGCTGTAGGTTTGCTGAATCTGTGGGCAAGGTGTGGGCTTGTACTACAGAATTTGTCCAAATGGCTTCATCATTGGTCATCACAAAGTTACACTCCTGGTGGATGTCTCGCTCAACCTTTGTCCTCTGCTCGGTGTCACTGAACTGCTCTGAGCAGGCTGAATCTCGTGCTCTGGTCTCGTCGATCATCTCTATTTGTATATATTTACCCTCTACGCGAAAGTATACCTTCCCACTATCATGATCGGTCACCTCCTTGGCAGTGGCCAAGAATTGGCATCCAAGTGTGATGGGGGTATCTGTTATCGACTCAGGGATCTCCATGTCCAGTACAACAAAGTCCATGGGGAATTTCAGGCCCTGAATGATAACAACCACGTCTCTCAACAACCCCTTCGACCTCTTAATCGATCTATTAGCAAACTAAAGGTCTATCCTGCTCCGATGAAGGGGGACAAACTCGAATCGGTCGAGTAAGCCTGTCGAAAGGAGTTTGATAGAAGAGCCATTGTCTAATAGAGTACAATCGAACTGCTGCTCCTGAATCTCGCATCTGACATAGGGAGCTCCTACATCAGGTCTCTTGGCTGACAATCAGTTCTAAATGGCAAAGCATGTGGCGTGGGTGAGAACATGGATATCTCCTCTGTGGTTCCTCCTCTTCCTGCGTTCCTAAGTTCTTTTAATAAAGGGGGATGTGCTCTAGTGCCTCCTGTAGAGTCAGCTGAATATGAAATCTATCAATCATATACTGGCTGAACTCTAACTATTGTGTCTTTTTGGGTTTTTCTTTTTTATTCCCCTTCGTTAAGCGGAGTGCTTGAGGGAAGGGGATGGATGGGCCCTCCTCAGATGGAGGGCTAGGAAGAGGTTCCTGTGCCTGTGACGGAATAGAGTCCATACCATGATCATCATGCAACACATATGGACTCTGAGAAGATGAAGAAACCTTTCCTTTATTCATTTTTTTGGTCTTTTTCTTGTTACCACAGTCTTGAGATACAAATGGTGGCAACACAACAGAGGGAGATACAACATGAGTAGAGGTTGTGGCATCAGTACCACCCACGACATCTGTCTTTGCGGCATCAATACCATGCTCTGGCTCAACATAAAAAATGGTGGCATCAGCACCACCGTCTGCATCTGGATCAACATCAAGCAAAATGGTGGCCTCAGTATAACCGCCTGCATCTGGAGTCACGATGGCCTTAGTACCGTCGATTGGATCTCTATCCTTGGTGGCATCAGCACCACCATCATCAACATCATTAGCGGCATCAGCACCACTTCTCTCCTTGTCAGGCGCTCCTGGTTCCTCGTGTGGTTGTCACTCAAACGAGGCACTGCCGGCTGCCATCCTACCGCTCCTAGTAGTCACGAAATCAGCATCAAACATAAAAGAAGACATGTCATTCAGAAAGTCACTAGGAGTGGTATCCTCCGTAGACTATACCTGCTCAGATTTTCTCTTCAAACTATTCGGGTTCGGCTCGATCTGAGCTGGTATGGAGGCCTTTCCCTTGATGATATCCCTCATAACTTGTCGAAACTCATCCATTTCTCGTCGGAAGGATGCCTGCTGTTTGGAGAGCAAGCAGGCAAGGTCGTCAAGAGTTGGGTTCTCGAAGGAAGGTTCCTGAGAACCGGAAGTGTTCCCATGTTGGGAATGAGGCTGCTGCTACTGTGAATAGTGAGGGGGAGGCTAGGAGTATGACTGGTAAGGCTGCTGAGGCTGCCTCCTCTGTTGTCACTGATAAGAGGGACGGGGACCCTGCTGGTACTGCTGGTGGGAGTGGTAGGGCTGCTGCTGCTGGCTGCCCTGATTGCCCTGAGTGGGAGGCTGCTGTTGGGAGGAGGTACCTCCTGTGGTCCAACGGAATCCGGGATGATCACGACAAATCCTGGCCTGCAGTGGGTACCTATCATACTATATCCCATTAACTTCCATCAATGGCTCCCGCTCGAAGGATGGCGGAGGTAGAACTGCCAGTGGCCGATCCTGTTGGTAAACCACCATCTGAGTGTCCTGAGATAGTGGCTGTGATGGATAGTATGGTAGCTGCTGGACAGGCTCTGCCCAGAAGTGGTGAACCTGGCGGTGTGTGGCAGAGGTCTGGGTAGAGCTGCTACTGCTGGGATCAGCACGTGATCTGGGGGGCTGCGTGGACGTCTGTGCTTCCTGAATTCACAAGATCTGTGTCTTCAGGTCACTCATGGTCTTCGTCAACTGGTCCATCTGGGCCAGCCCCTGGCTCTGCTTCTTCTCAAGGATCTCGATGCGGTCCAACTTGTCGTTGATGATCCCCATGTCGGCTGCAGCGGATTCAGCCTGAGATGCTGTCTGTTGATGGAGTGTTGGAACCAACATCTATACGTGCAATCCTCTAATATGAACCTGCCCTTGGGGGTCTTTCTACTGTGTGTAGACTCGGGCTTGCACCATTACAGTCGAGTTCTCTGCCATCCCTTCATAGATGACCCAAACCTCGTCTTCACCCTTGGAAAAGTAGGACCCACCACAAGAGGAATTCACAAGCCCCTGCAGCTCCGGTGTCAGTCCACAAAAGAAACTCTGAACAAGGTGGGGCTTTGATATATCATGATGTGGACACCGGTCAATGAGCTCTCTAAAGCGATCCCAAGCCTCATGGAACTGTTCATTAGGGATCATTGTGAAGTTACTGATCATAGCTCGTGCTGCATTGGTCCAGCTGAGAGGGTAGTATTTATTCAAGTATGCGGTCCAGAGCTGCTCCCAAGTTGTGACATACCTTCCTATATGCTTCAGCCAATAGGCTGCTCTGTCAACTAATGAGAACAGGAAGGGAATCATCTTTATTGCGTCCTCGTCCACCAGTCTGTCGTGGACAGTGGTGCAAATCATCTCAAACTCCTGTAGATGGAGATGAGGCTCCTCGGTGGCCATCCCATGGAACTTGGGCAACAACTGGATCGTCTGGGGGCGAAGCTCAAAGTTCCCAACAATGGTAGGAAGTTGAATCCATCGGTGAGTGAGGGTTGCACCAGGGTTGTGCAACTTTCTCATAGTCCTCGGTGGTTGGTCCGCCTGTTGTTGGTCTCCTCCTGCTCCACCTCCTGCACCGGGTCCTGCTTCTGAAATCTCTCCACCACCCTCAGATCTGTCTTCTCAGTCCACTCATATCTGTGCCATATCTTTTATGATATCACTATAAAGGCTCCTTGATCTCTGATCTATCTCTGCATGGCTTCCAGAGAAGCTAGCAATGAATTGTTGATGGCAGTCTGATCATATACATACAGAGGCTGTCCCTACTCATCTTGGTGTCCCTCACTGCTGGCCATGTCTTGGGTCTCTACAAAGGCAAAGGTACCCATCTCAGGTGCCGTCAAATGTCCAGAAATCTCTGTTGCACTATATTCTGACACCACATGACTGATGGAAGAAGGGTGATCGAGGGGGAACATGGTGGACGTGAAATCGGGCTCGGAGAGTGGGTCTAAACTCTTCGAAGCTGACCTAGATGAATAAGGAGGAGTGCTCGATAGCGGTGCCACCAGACGTGGCCTAAGGGATCTCCTTTCCATCGTCTTGATCCGGAGGAAAATGCGGATGAGATCTGGAATGCAAACATGATTGGCAGTCAAATCCCCAATTCACCTACGCAACTCTTGAGCAGATGAACGTGAAGGTTCGATCGTTTATCTTGTCAATTTTGTTTAGGTAATCAATCAATCTATCAGATCGATTAAGCGAACTATTGGGAACCCAACTCTCCCAATCAACTGTCCCAATCCCAAATGAGATCTTTTCCGGCCAGTATGAATTGCGGACCATTTATCGGCTACCCGATCAACTCAGACTGCTAAGGACATCACGGTCCTCTTTACCGATTACCGGAGAGATCCTCACTGGAGAAGGACTCACCAAGACCAGTAGTCAACTAGAATTTCGGGCATGGCTCTAGCATAGTGTGCGGGTCACTCTCTTGCTGTAGATAAATCAAAAAATGAGGAGATTACTCTCCCCACGATAAATTTTTTTTGATGAGTTGAGTTTTAAGGTCAAGTTTGCATTAGCACTCCTAATTTTATTTGGTTATCACGTTTTTAGGTATTTTTCTGATAAAGACAACGCCTAATGAATTTTTCGATTTCCTTGGTTATTTTGAGTCCAATAAAATGGGGGAGGAAGTCAGAAAAGCCGATGCATGATCAAACACAATGATGCAGCAAAGTTAGAAATGCGTACCTTGCTCCAGCACTCTACATACAGGGTGATCCGCGCATAAATTTAAAGATATGAAATAAACTACCTATATGATGCACGAGGAAAATTGCCCCTAGATGAGCAACTTCTATTAATCGTGAAGCACAAGTAGCTATGACTTAGAAGCGAGATCGGAGTCCAGTCTTAGGAGCCGATCGGTATCCACCAAAATGGATCTTGCACGCGCTGTATACGACTCCTCCCGGTACGTGGTCTCTAGTCCAAGTCAAATAACTTTTTCAATTAATTTTTTAGCTAAGTCTAATTATGATCTATAGGTGCAGGAAATATATTAGGGGCGGGGCCTTAGCTAATTACATCACAATCAATAAAAAATCCTCAATATAGGGGCTAAATCTGTGTGAATCAAATATATAGTAAAATCGATAAAAACTGCGAAAAATCGACGAGGCCCCCAAGGAAACAATCCCTCGGGCAATGGACCTCGTGAAGTGCTGAAGTGTCCAAGTCCTGAGTATTACAAGTTAAAGTCACTCTCTCACTTTGAATTACACAAGTATATGCAAAAAGATAAATAGAGCTAAGCTACAAAATCCTCTAAGTCCTTAGTGCCAAGGTAGCAAGCTTAAGCTGGCTTCACGTGGGTGCGTAAGCACCTTGAGTAGAGCGCCTCCCTTGATCCACGGTACCTCGCACAAAGTCATAAAGAGAGGAGGTTAGATAGCTCAACAAGATATATCAATAAATGAATAAGACAAAAATGTAGACAAACAATCACAAATAAAGATGATCTATGCGTTGTTGCTCCTCAGCAACGACGCCATTTGATTAACGTGAAAATCGGCGGTCTTAAGTTCCACACAAAGCATGAACTCAATCGCTGAGTCGACCACACGAGATTCGGGTTAAGTCAACAATTAACCCACAACAGATAAATCAAGCAATGAAAGTAAATGTGCGGAGCTAAAATTTATTATAACTCTACAATAAATATGCGTATAGGTGCAAGAATGTGTAGAGTGTCGAACACAGGGAACAAGCAGGATAGATCAGGCAATCATGCTCAAGAATGAAAGTGATCAAATGTCTACAAGTGTGCTAATTTTTTGGGTTTTTAAATTTTATAATTATTATTTAATTTTTGATTTTATATTTTTCTATTTTGATTTTTATATTACTGATATTGTATTTTCTTTTTATGTTTTATTTTTTATCTTTTCCTTTTCTTTTAATAAGGCTATAAAATTATTTGGGAAATATATGCACAAGAGAGACAAGAGAGGGATATATATAGGTAAAAATACTCAAAATCCATGAAATAAAATATTTTTGGGCTTTTTATATTTTTCTAATGTTTTTGTGCTTTTTTTAAATTTTTTTCGAATTTTTTGGTATTTTTAAAATAAAAAATACTGAAAATAGCGAACAAAATTGAAGGCTGGAGCTAAAATGAGGATGAAAAATATCAAACTGAGTTCAAAATTCCTCAAATTAATTTTAAAGTAAAGATGATAAAATAGAGAAATTTCAGAGAAAAAAAGATTACTTTTAGGATTTTTGTGGATTTTTTAAGATTTTTGTGAAGATTTTAGGGGTTTTCTAATTTTTAGGAGTTTTCTTTTGAAATTTTTAGTGAATTTTGGATTGAAGTTAAAACACACAAAAACGAACAAAATATATATTTTTTGAATTTTACAAACAATTTTTATATTTTTATGTATTTTCTAGTGCAAACAACAAAGACAATGCATGTTTTGATTTTTTATAAATAATAAAATGCAAAAAAAATGCAAATTAAAAATATGACGCGATAGAGCAATGCAATAGACACATAATTATATTTTTTGGTAATTTTTAGGGTTTTATAGATGCATGAAATAAATAGAGATAACAAAGAGAAACTACACTACTAGTAAGGGCATATGTGTAAATAACCAGAACCTCAGGGGCCAAAGCACAATTTTCCCACACAAATTTATACTTGAATGAAAATATTGCTGGACTAAACATTAAACCCAAAACCCGCAAGGGATTTTATGCAAAAATGCCAAGTCCACGTGCACGGGGCACGTGATCTTGCGAGGACCTGTCCGCAATTAACAAGAATCTTGGGGGATGATATGTAAATTTCCCAAAAACATTACACTTACAGAATAGTTCCAGGATGGAAACAAAATAATGAAACCTGCAGGGGGTCCCTTGCAAAATACCCCGTCCCCTCAAGCACACAGGCACGCGAGGTGACGTAGACAGGGACCTAGATGCAAATATGAAAAATATGGGGGTCTGGTTGCAAATATTATAAAATAATTAAACTACACATAAAAGTTCACGTTCTGCTTAATAAATACGAAAATGGTCGGGTGAAGAATGCAAAATACCCAAGGCCGGTGCGGATCGAACAGCTGACGTCCTTTTACTTGACATGTGGCAGTACCCCAACGACCGATACCCCTTCGCGACTGGCGGCTGAGATTAGATCTCAACTGAAGATCTGACGGCGCTGGCGAAGGGCGATCCGACGGCTACTGCTCGCCTGGGTGACGACCCTCGATCTAACGGCGGAATGATGACGATGAAGGATAGGGAAGAACGTCGGGTCGGGCGACCTTCCCCGTCTTCGATCGGGCTCCTCCTTGGTCCTTGAAGCTCTCAAAATGGCTGCGTTGACTCCTGGCGAGGTCGTCTAGGTGCTGGCACCCTCAAAAACGCCAGAGATGCATGGAGGAACACGGGACCTCCAGGTATCTCTAGCGGAGTGCAAAAAGGGTGCAGCTAGGTGTCTGGCTCTTTGACCTGCAAGACAAGGAGTGAAAGGGTCGAGGGCAAGTTGCCTTGACTCTGCAATGGGAAAAAAAACAGAGGACGAGGAGATGGTTGGACTCGGCCGGAGCTACCTCCGACGAGGGTATCGACTGGGCGATTCGATGGATGAAAGATGAAACGAAAGTGGGAGATATACTCCTACGACTACCGCTGATAAAAGGCGTGAAGAAATAGAGCGAAATAAAGGCCTTGAAGGTGGGAGTCACCTGAGGAAGAACCTCAACGGCAAAGGTCTCCGGAGGTGGTTGGAGACGCCCAATCGACCCGTCAACGACCTCACGCAATGGATGGATTTGATGTTGTCACAACCAGCTAGTCGCCGCGCAAGATGAAGGTGGAAGAACTGGTCAAAATGGGGTCCAAAAATCGATTTGAAAATCGGAGGTGGTATATGAATGGTTGACGAAGGGCCGGGAAAAATGAGGCGCAACGGGCGATGCATTGATCCAAAGACCACGGATTCACATGGGCGTGAATCAACAATGTCCAAGGAAGAAAAGTCAAGAAGAGAGTTACGCGAAATGGTGCAAGATGGAGCCTCGAAAAAATCGAGAAGGCGGGTCAAAAACCACGGTCGGACAGTGCCAGACCTCGGTCAGAGAGTTGACCGAGGTCAACCAACAGAGGTTTCTTGTTGGTCTACGTGGACCAACCCGAAAATTCCTTGGCAAAATATTTGAAAAAACATTTTAAAATAGCAAATGATTTTATTAATTTTTGATTATAAAATAAAAAAGTGTTTATTATTTTATGAAATATTTTATTATGATTTTTATTTAATTTTTCAAGATCAAAAATTACAAGTTTCCTCATGTAGGCTATATATAGGTATATTCATCTATATATTTTAAGATTTTTTTTATTTTTTATGTTTAATTTTGTTATTTTTGTTTATCATTTTATAAATTTATAAATTATTTTTATGGACATATTTGTATTTTTATTTTATTTTTCTGAGGTATTTTGTACAAGTAAATATATAGAAATAGTATTTATATAGGTATAAGTATAGGTAATTCATCTAGGCATTGTATACATGTATTTTATTTTTGTGTTTTCTTTGTATTTGTATTACAGTTTCAATATACACATATATTACAAATAATATTTACAAAATTATTAAATTATAAAAGTATAAAAATAATGAATAATAAATAAAATGAATATTTTAATATGTACAAGTATACAATAGGGGTCCAAAACTCAACTTTCGACCGTAACTCAGAAAAATTTGAGACCACCTTCATTAAATAGCTAATTGAAAATTATATACAATTAAAGATGATTTGATACATTTCGAGTTTTTATTTGAGAGATACTGGTTTGGGAAGTTGGGATTCTGGAAACTTGTTCAGATCATAACTTTTCATCTGTACTATTTTTGTATGAAATCAATTTTCTATTTTTCTTCTATTAATTATCTACAACTTTCATGTACAAAGTTTCTTTATTTGTGATATAAAAAGTGGAATTAAAAATAGGTCCCAAAAAGAATAAAGAATGAATTAAATAAAAGGGTCTCTTTATTGTATCTTGGCCTTTATCTCCCGTACTTTATTCCTTGTTCACATATTCATCTAAATGCCTAGTCTCGGGGTTTCGGGTCATAAAATAATTACAATATTTTATTCTTTTTCTTTTCTTTTCTTTATTCTATAATTTTGGCTTTAAAAACCATATTTTGTACACTATTTACACACACCTGCATGAATGCTAAAATGCATGAATTAAGGGTATTTACGTGTATTTTCTAGGGTTTATGAGGCCAAATTGATAGAATAAAGATGATGAAATGGAGGTTCATCACCAGGGAACTAGAGTTACCTTGTTGAGGGAGGTTGTTTCTTTGCTACTTTTGAGATGGTGAACTATATTTCACTTACCCGTACAAGTAAAGATTAATAGTCATAAGAATTTGTGTATGTAGACTTGTTCTGACATGACTGTTGAGGCGACCTGAAGAGAAGTCTTATTGAACTTAGAGTTTGTTAGGTTTTAAATCCATTTCCCAATAAGGTTCCACCACACTAATAATCCGAAGGACTGGCAGAGCTCTATACTAAAATTTTATAAAGAAAAGTTTATACTTAATATTGTCCTAATTTCTTTGTTTTCCCTTTCTTTCTTTTTATTCACTTATTCTTTCAAATGAGTGTTTGCTAAGGGACTTGCCAAGGTAAATCACAGAGGTGGTGATGAATCTGCATTTCATCATCTTTATTCATTTATTTTAACTTAAAATCCTTTATAAAACACATGTATATAATACGAACTCCATATTCTAACTAATTTGCATTTGTGTGTAAATATTGTATATTTGTATATTATTTCTACCTAAAATAAATAAAGAAAGAAAGAAAGGAAAAATAAATAAAAGAAAAAGATTGTATATATGTAATAGATACATGCTGACTCGAACCTCAGAGAAGGTCAAGACTTAATCTGATCGACCAGGAATAAAGTAGGGGGAGATGGTGTCCTTAATCAGAAAATCCAAAAAATATGTTGTATATACTTCTCAATTATTTTGTATATCTGTATAAAACTAACACTATTTTATTTGTAAATAAATTGACTAAAATAAAATAATTTTCAAAACAAAAGTTCTAAATAAAAATATTTCCTAAATAATGAAAATTTTGCCAGATAAAATCATGTATATAATAAAAGTAACTACATCTCAAAAAAAGTCATTAAGAAATAATTGAAAGATTAATTCTAGCTCCATATGAACTCAAATTAAATCAAACTCACTTCCATTGTATTCCAAATTAACTTATCCTTAAAATGGTTATGATTTCATAAATTTTGGAGTTACGGTTGAAAAGTTGGTTTTCTGGGGTGATTTGTGCAATTTTTCCATTTATTTATTGTATATATTTTTATGATATTTGTAAATATTTGTAAATATTTTTTATAATAATTTAAAATAAATTTATAATAAAAAATAAATAAAAAATTTAAAA
The DNA here is from genome assembly GCA_037367405.1 of Ottelia alismoides. Classification (NCBI taxonomy): domain Eukaryota; kingdom Viridiplantae; phylum Streptophyta; class Magnoliopsida; order Alismatales; family Hydrocharitaceae; genus Ottelia; species Ottelia alismoides. The sequence continues at coordinate 40,863 of JAZKJV010005133.1, read as the reverse complement.
CAAAAAACTAAATTTCTTATTTAACCATTTAGATAATGTACTATATGCATATAGTTTATGTATATATTTAAATTTCTTAAATAACCACCGCAAAAAAATAAAAAAAATTAACATTTATTTTTCAATTTAATAAAGTGACAAAAATACAAAAAATAGCTAATTTTTTTATATATTTTTTAAAAACGAATTGCTTTTTTATATTTATCTCATTTTAGTTTTTTTCTCTTATCTCTTATCTTCATTTAAAATTTTAAAAATTCAAACTCCTTTCTTTATCTATTTCTATGGCTCCTCCTCTCTCATTTCAACTTGATCAATCTTTGGTGAGAGGAGCCCCATCTCCGAGAGTCTTCTTGTCGTAGAAGGGTGCCTAACCTCCGAGTCGTCCGGTGACAGCGAGTTGGCCTTCGCCGAGATGATTAAGATCTTTTCCACTCCAAAGTTGAGATCCATTTTTCTCTCTTATTTTTATCCTAGGTCAACCTTAGTTTTATTTTTTTCACATTATTTCATCGTTATTTTTTATGTAGATCTTATAATCCATCACGATTTTGATCCACCTTCGATTCCGATTTTTCATCTCATTTTCTCGATCTTTCCACGTTCACGTTCTATCCCCCACTATCTCTCAATTCCAACCACGTATGGTGGTTAGAGACTCGAATTCGATTCTTCAATTTTGCTGGATCCCCATTCACATTATTTTTCAATTTTTTATTTATTTAAATAAGCAGAGATGAGGCATCGTGCTTGAGTTCTCTTCTATATCAAAAAAATGTGAAATAATAATAATAATAAATACATATATAGTTATTTGTCTAACATTTGTTTTACAGGATAAAACTAAAAAATAAAAAAAGTTATTTACAGTTTCTGTTCTAAAAATAAAAGAAGTTTTTTCAATTTCGTTTATCTTTTACATTAATTGATAAATAAAGCTACAACGGTAGGTGTCGCTCCACCAGCTAACACCCGCCGGCATATCGTGATCTGCCTCTTGCTTGCCGCCCTTGGCTCTCCTTTGGTGTTGAAACGAAGGAACTAGGGAATGATGCACATGGAACCCTAGGGGAATTATTAAAAAATGGCGAAATTACATTAAAGTCCTTGGGTATATTTGATATTGTACAAATACCCCTGCTTGCTCCAGACCAAATTTTATTTGTGCAAATTACATATTTGCCCCGCAAATTTCTACTAATGGCAAGGAAACCCCTGCTCTGCACGCGTTATTCGGGGTAGTTTTCACTTTTTGTCTGCGAGTTTGTTTTTGTTATCTTTTAAATGCAAAAACATTGAAAACATTCATTTCAGTCCCTGTTTACCATAAATTTAAGTGCATGTTCTTTTCATTCAAATAAATATTTGGTGCTCCATAAATTCTGCAAAAATTAGTGTGATATCCTATTTAGTTGTGCTATCTGCAATAATTTTTTCATTATAGTTTATCATCATTTGATATTATTAAAAAATCTATAACATGCCATATTTCCGTGTTTGAAATTTGAAAAATCCTAAAAAATTCGAATATTTCTCTAAAAATTCAAAAAAAATTAGATTAGTTTTATTTTATTGTCTTTTAATTTCTATCCAATTTTGGTGCATTATTTCTATCGTAGTTTTTCACGGATAATTCCAATTTTTGTTTAATAGTACATCTCGATAGAGGACATCCATATTTGTTCATTTTCTCTCTTTCAACTTGGATTCCATGAGGTGGGCCTGGGAAAGTTTTAGAATATGTAGGAGGAATTCGTAGATCCTCCAAGCGTAGAGCTCATATAGCTTTGAATCCAAATACATTACCTATAATGGAAGTAAACATGTTCTTGAGCACAAAGTTGTGTCTCCTTACCACCCTAAGACTAATGGCTTGGCATAAATTTCAATTAGGGAGATAAAGATGATATTGCAAAAACTTCTACGTCCAGATAGGAAGAACTTGTCCTAGATGCTTGATTCGATTCTATGGGCTTATCAGACATCGTACAAGTCTCCTTTGGGTATGTCCCCCTACAGATTAGTGTATAGAAAGCCTTGCCACCTGCCAGTGGAATTAATTCACAAATCTTTATGGGCACTCTGTGTATGCAATCTTGATTATGAGAGAGCATGAAAGAACAAGAAGGAATCGACTACTGGAATTACGAGACTTTGCATATGATAAATCATTCATGTATAAGGAGAAAGTCAAGTGTTGGCATGATAAACACATTCGATGGAAGACTTTCTCTCTTTATCAGGAAGTCTAGTTATTTAATGCTAAGTTGAAGTTGTTTCCAGGGAAACTGAAATACAAATGGTGAGGACCATTCATCGTGAGAGTTGTGTATGACAATGGGAGTATTGTCATAGCTGGGTTGCCATCTGACACACAACCATTTGTTGTGAACGGACAATTACTGAAGCCATATCTAGATCATGATACATTCCTATTCGTCGTTGATTCTATATCTGTGGTATCAGACGGTGATCTTTTGATTTCATATTTTGCGTCTGATACATGAGCTGACTACCACTTGTATATCCTTTCTTTTCATTCTTTCTTCTCCCATTTTTTGTTCACCCTTTTCTGTATGTATATATGTTATACTTAGGATGTACTTTATCTTAAGTATGAGGGGGGGGGGTGTGAATGATTTGTGTTGTTCATATTCATCATGTTCATCACACCTGTTGTTGCTTATGCTTAGGGATACTCTACCCTAAGTATAGGGGGAGTGATGTTATTCATATTGTTTTGTTTGTTTTTTTCGTTGAGTCTGTACATTCTCCTCATCGGTTTTCCCTTTTATACAATCTTCTATACTTAGAATTACTTGATCCTAAGTATAGGGGGAATCACCGACTTCTCTTCTTTTTATCTTTTCTTTGGGGCATTGTAGCATAGGAGTATTTTCACTTTTCTATACTTAGCACGAGTTATATCTTCCTTTGTCGCTCTCTGATCACTATGAGGACATAGTTTGAGCTAATTATAGGGGGTGTCGTATATATTGTATATATATACTTTAGACATGACTCATACTTTTAGTATGATTATTTTGGCAATATGTATATAATTTCGTAAAATCCACATGTGTAAAAAAACTAAAAGAAAAAAGCCCAAAACAAAAAAAACAACAAAAATACAAAAACAAAATAAAAAACTAAAAAATTTCATTCTTGTGTATACTACTAACCCTTTTTCCCTTAAAAAATCCCTAAAAATTACAAAACCAAAAGTTTATAAAAATTTGCATAATTAAAAGAAATCTTTCTTTTCACATATGCATTTTTCTTCAAAAATCCATACAAAAGTTCAAAATGAGAAAATGTTTAAAAAATCGTGCTTTTCACATGTGCATCATTTTTTCAAAAATCCATAAAAAAGTTCAAATTTAGAAAATTGTTTAAAAAATTGCTTTCTTTTTGCATTATACATATTTCTTGCATTTACATGTGCATTTTTCAGGATAATATTGACATTTAATCTAAGTCTGGAATAAAATTGAAGAATGGATCTTAGTTGGACCTTAATCCACTTAATTTCAGAGGAACCTTATAAGAAATGGAGTTAAGACTTTTTAGGTCCTAGTGATTTAATTCTTTGAGTCCATAAGACTATGTTCACATGTCATCTTGAGTATTCTAAGAAGAAATATTTAACAACACACGCATGAATTTTTCAGACCGTGGCTTATCTTGGACATGCACTCTACACGTAGCTCTTCATAGAGGAGGTAATGAGGAGGCCGAATCTTTTATCTTGGGGTAGCATACGAGGGTAGTACATCTAGGCGGAACCTCTCGTCCTCCTCTAGGGAGGGAAGTGTGTCTCAACCTGGTCCAACGATGTTGAGGTCTAATGACAAGATGTTGTGGGGATGTAATAATGCTTCAAAAGCGGGATAGTCTATTAGCTCAGAGGGAAAACTCTTTATATACATGTTGCACCTTGTATATATTTTCAAAAAAGAAGAAGGAAAAAATGCAGAATCTTCAAAAGTGGACATGCCTGATTAAAAAGTAAAATGCCTGCCGAAATATACACGCAAGGGTAAAAAAGAAAAGGAAAAAAATAAAAAATAATAATAAGAGCTTCAAAGTCAAAATTTTGTAAGCTTGTTGCGAATGACTTGGCTACACTGGCCATGCATCCAAGGATAGGTAGCTACACAGATTACTGCCCATTCTTTTCTCCACCCCCTCTTCTTGAGCTGGTTGTACTTGAACTGAGAAGGGAATATTCCCGCTCCTCGAGGAAAGAGTTGCTAGAACAGGGAACTAGAGTTACCTTGTTGAGGGAGGATATTTCTTTGCAACTTTTGAGATGGGAAGCTATATCTCACTTACACCGTACAAGTAATGATTCATAGTCATAAGAATTTGTGTATGTATACTTGTTCTGACATGACTGTTGAGTGGACCTGAATAGAAGTCTTGTTGAACTTAGAGTCTGTTAGGTTTTAAATCCATTTCCCAATAATGTTCAACCACAATAATAATCCAAAGGACTGACAGAGCTCTATACTATAATTTTATGAAGAAAAGTTTAATATTTAATATTGTCCTAATTTCTTTATTTTTCCTTTCTTTATTCTTTTATTCATTTATTCTTTCAGATAAGTGTTTGCTAAGGGACTTGCAAAGGTAAATCATAGGGGGGTGATGAATATGCATTTCATCATCTTTATTCATTTATTTTAAGTTAAAATCCTTTATAAACACCTGTATATAATACTAACTCCATATTCGTACTAATTTGCATTTATGTGTAAATATTGTATATTTGTATATTATTTCTACCTAAAATAAATAAAGAAAGAAAGGAAAAATAAATAAAAGAAAAAAGATTGTATATATGTAATAGATACAAGTCGACTCGAACCCCGAGAGAAGGTCAAGACTTAATTTGATCGATCGGGAATAAAGTAGGGGGAGATAGGGTCCTTAATTAGAAAATCCAAAAAAATGTGTTGTAAATACTTCTCACTTATTTTGTATATCTGTATAAAACTAACACTATTTTATTTGTACATAAATTGACTTAAATAAACTAATTTTCAAAACAAAAGTTGTAAATAAAAATGTTTCCTAAATAATAACAATATTTGCCAGATAAATTCACGTATATAATAAAAGTAACCATATTCAGAAAAAAGTCATTAAGCAATAATTGAAAGATTAATTCTGGCTCCATATGAACTCAAATTAGACCAAACTCACTTCCATTGTATTCTAAATTAAGTTATCCTTAAAATGGCTATGATTTCATAATTTTTGGAGTTACGATTGAAAAGTTGGTTTTCTAGGTGGTTTGTGGAATTTTACCATTTATTTATTGTATATATTTTTATTATATTTGTAAATATTTGTAAATATTTTTGTAATTATTTAAAATAAATTAATAATAAAAAATAAATAAAAAATTTAAAACAAAAAACTAATTTCCTTATTTAACCATGTAGATAATGTACTATATGTATATAGTTTATGTATATAGTTAAATTTCTTAAATAACCACCTCCAAAAAATAAAAAATTAACATTTATTTTTCAATTTAATAAGTGACAAAAATATAATAAATATTTATTTTTTAAATATTTTTTAAATAATAATTGTTTTTTTATCTTTATCCGATTTTAGTTTTTCTCTCTTTTTTCTTATCTTCATTCAAAATTTTAAAAATTCAGACTCCTTATCTATTTCTATGGCTCCTCCTCTCTCATTTCAACTTCATCAAATTTTGGTGAGAGAGCCGCATCTCCGAGAGTCTTCTTTTCACAGAAGGGTGCCTAACCTCCGAGCCGTCCCGTGACTGCTAGCCCGTCTTCGTCAAGGCGATTGAGGTCTTTTCCACTCCAAAGTTGAGATCCATTTTTCTTCTCTTATTTTTATCCTAGTTTAACCTTAGTTTTATTTTTTTCGCATCTTTATTTCATCGTTATTTTTTTATGTAGATCTTATAATCCATCACGATTTTGATCCACCTTCGATTTCGATTTTTCATCTCATTTTCTCGATCTTTCCACATTCACGTTCTATCCCCCACTATCTCTCAACTCCAACCATGCATGGTTGTCAGAGACTCGGACTCGATTCTTCATATTTGTTGGATCCCCATTCACATTTTTTTCAATTTTTTATTTATTTAAATAAGCAGAGATGAGACATCGTGCTTGAGTCCTCTTCTATATTAAAAATATAAGAAAATAATAATAATAATGAATACATATATAGTTATTTGTCTAACATTTGTTTTACAGGATAAAACAAAAAAATAAAAAAGTTATTTACAGTTTTTGTTCTAAATATAAAAGAAGTTTTTTTTTAAATTTTATTTATGTTTTTACATAAATAAATAAATAAATAAATAAAGCTACAACGGTAGGCGTCGCTCCACCAGCTAGCGCCCGTCGCCATATCGTGATCTGCCTCTTGCTTGCCGCCCTTGGCTCTCCTTTGGTCTTGAAACAAAGGAACTAGGGAATGATGCACAGGGAACACTAGGGGAATTATTACAAAATGGTGAAATTACATTAAAGTCCCTGGGTATATTTGGTATTGTGCAAAGACCCCTGCTTGCACCAGATCAAATTTTATTTGTGCAACTTACATATTCACCCCGCAAGTTTCTACTAATTGCAAGGAAACCCCTGCTACAACCAATCACGTGCTTTGCACGCGTTATCTTGGGTAATTTTCACTTTTTGTCTGCAAGTTTATTTTCGTAATATTTTAAATGCAAAAACATTGAAAATATTCATTTCAGTCCCTGTTTACCATAAATTTAAGTGCATGTTCTTTTCATTAAAATAAATATTTTTGGTGCTCCATAAATTCGGCAAAAATTAATGTGATCTCCTACTTAGTTGTTCCATCTGTAATAATTTTTTCATTGCATTTTGTCATCATTTGATATTACTAAAAAATCTAAAACATGTCATATTTCCCTGTTTGAAATTTGAAAAATACTAAAAAATTCAAATATTTCTCTAAAAATTAAAAAATAGATTAATTTTATTTTTATTGTCTTTTAATTTCTATCCAATTTTGGTGCAGTAATTCTATCGTAGTTTTTAGCAGATAATCCCAATTTTTGTTTAATAGTACATCTCAATAGAGGACGTCCATATTTGTATAATTTATCTCTTTCAACTTGGATTCCATGAGGTGGACCTTGGAAAGTTTTGGAATAAGGAGGAGGAGTTCGTAGATCCTCCAAGCATAGAAATCGTATAGCTTTGAATCCAAATACATTACCTACAATGGAAATAAGCATGTTCTTGAGCACATAGTTGTGTCTCCTTACCACCCTCAAACTAATGGCTTGGCAGAAATTTCAAATAATAAGATAAAGATGATATTGCAAAAACTTCTATGTCCAGAAAGGAAGAGCTGGTCCTAGATGCTTGATTCAGTTCTCTGGGCCTATCAGACGTCGTACAAGTCTCCTTTGGGTATGTCTCCCTACAGATTAGTATATGGAAAGCCTTGCCACCTGTTAGTGGAATTAATTCATAAATATTTATGGGCACTCAGTGTATCGATTATGAGAAAGCAGTAAAGAACAAGAAGTTAGATTGAATCGACTACTGGAATTACGAGACTTTGCATATGATAACTCACTCATGTATAAGGAGAAAGTCAAGCATTGGCTTGATAAACACATTCGAAGGAAGACTTTCTCTCTTTTTCATAAAGTATGGTTATTTGATGCTAAGCTGAAGTTATTTACAGGGAAACCGAAAAGATAATGGTCGTGACCGTTCATCATGAGAGTTGTGTGTGACAATGGGAGTATTTTCATAGATGGGTTGTCATCTGACGCACAACCATTTGTTGTGAACGGACAGTTGCTGAAGACATATCTAGATCATGATACATTCCTATCCGTCGTTGATTCTATATCTGTCGTATCAGGCGATGATCTTTTGATTCCATATTTTGCATCTGTTACATGAGCTGACTACCTCTTGTATATCCTTTCGTTTCATTTTTTCTTCTCCCGTTTTATCGTGCACCCATTTTTGGTGTGTATATATTCTATACTTAGGATGTACTTTAACCTAAGTATGGGGGGGGGTGTGAATGATTTGTGTTGTTCATATTCATCATGTTCATAGCTCCTGTTGTTGCTTATACTTAAGGATACTCTACCCTAAATATAGGGGGAGCAATGTTGTTCATATAGCTTTGAATCCAAATACATTACCTACAATGGAAGTAAACATGTTCTTAACCCACTATTGGCCAAACTACTTGAGCACTAGGTCAAATGTGAGTAGGATCGCTTAGCCATGCTTCATAATTAGAAAAACGAGCATCGTGGAAGTACTTGCCACTCAACCAAAGAAAGATCAAAACCCCTAAAATTGAAAAATGTCAAAATCTTAGAAAAATAAAAAATTCAAAAATCATAATTTCACTTCCTGTTTGTAGATATTTGTCTATATTTTAGCATAAAAATAGTCCAGGAGTTTTGGGCATTTAAAATATTTTTAAGTTGTAAATTACTCCAGGTTGTGCACTGTTTATCATTTTTGCCATTGTTTGAATTTTAGAAAAATACAAAAACATATGAAAATTCTATAAAAATTCCCGAAAATATTTCAAACCCTTTAAAACCCAAAAAAATTTTCTATGGATTTTTCTGAGCATTTTTGATATAATTGAAAAATACAAAAAGAGTGTGGTGTGCACATTTCTTCCTTTGTGCATATTGTTCCTTATTTAAAAATTTTAAAAAAATTCAAAAATTAAAATCACTAAAAAATTTGAAAATCAGAAATAAAAAAGAAATAAAAAAAATAAAAATATTAAAAAGAGAAAAATTCCACAAAAATCAAGGATAGTTTACATTTGAGATCCCTTTTTCTTTTAATTGATTTTTTTGTCGATTATTTTAATTGAATAACATTTATTGCATAATGGCTCGTCGTGGGCTCGCATGTCCAACAAAGGAGTTGAGAAAAGCCGATGCACGATAAAACAATGATGTATGCCAAGTTCAGAAGACTTACAGTGATCCTCGTGCACTACATGTAGGATGCAAAATAGAATTGAAATTTTATCTATATGGATGCAAGCGGGAAAAGTTGCTCCTAGACAAGCAGTTCTATTAGTGAGTGAAGAATAAGTTAAATTTGGCTAAAAGTCAAGCGGTCTAAGTGTGTCTATTTATGGTGAAGTGTGATCCTAGATATTACGAGCACAAACAGTCCTAAGAAAGCTCTAAGAGCTGCAAATACAGGTCCCATCCTACGTCAAGCAACCATATAACACACATAGACTCTTTTTATTATTACCTACACGCGCGAGAACCCAATTGGGAACTGCTGTAAATGCAAAAAAATTTTTACAAATCCTCTCAAAGACCACTCAGTTCAAGTTGATGCAGGTTCTTCTGCTCGTCTGTCAAAGTGCCCTCGATTTCCTGTGTTCCTCACACAAAAATAACAATTATTAGAGAGAGAATGACACAAAATAAATGCTAAAAATGAGCATAAAAATATTCACAAGAAAAATCAGGAATCATACTACCCGAGGATGGAAAACCCAAAATATAAATTTTCTAGAAATTAACCTAAGCCATGCCTCCCCGATAATGGCACCATTTGAAAATCCTAGATTACCCTTCTTAATTCAATTGGATTAACAATTAAATTTAGTGATTTTCATTGCAGTCGAGTAAAGTTAGATTATTGAAAACCACATTGATTAATAGTCAAATTAAACGCAAGCGGCAAAAAAAATTTACTTGGGCAAGCCAAAGGTTGAACTCAGGGAGGCAACTTTTCCTTAGACTAATTCAAAGTCGATTTTAATGTTTGGTTTTCAGGAGAATAATTTTTTAGTTTTTTTATGCAATTTAATAAAATGTGATACAATCCAGGACAAATTTGAAGGCTAAAATATAAATTATAGTCAAATTAAGTCCAAAAATTATGAAACTAGGCTATAATGTTAAATGCAATGAAATCAATCTACTATATTTTTTTGGAATTTTTTAACTATAAATGAATTTACTACGAATTAAAAATGAATGCAGGGTGATTTTTGCAATTTTAATTTTAGTAAGAACTAAATAAATCATTTTCAGATATAAAAGTTATCCTAGCACACAATGAGCGAAATATGCATTTTTTCATGAAAAGAATTATATTAAATTCTTCAAGGCTCACAAAAATATAATAAGCATTCACGATTTAAATATATAAGATGTTCTACAACATGAAATTTTGGAATTAAGAAATGAAGCTAAATGAGTGGTTAAATAAATGCACAAATGCATGGGTATGGATGCAAAACAAAAAATAAATTGATTAAGACAGAAACGTGCTTACAGGACTGAAATGCAATTACCTATACTGATGAGGGTATGAGTGCAAATGAGCCACGGGACCACGTGCAACTCACGTGGTGTTGCCTGGAGGGGACTTGAATGTAGTCTCCAAAACTAGCAGGTGTACGGTTGCAATTTACCCAACGACTGCACGTGGATCACGTAATAGGGACCTGATTGTAATATGGAGAAGTCGATGGGCCTCTCTGTAAAATACCCAAGACACACATGAAGAACACGTGGGCTAAGGCTCGGCTAGCGGCTCGGAAGGCGGTGTAGGCTCGGATGTGGCACGAAGCAGGCTCGGTTGGCTAAAGGAAGGATCGGGTGCTCCGATCCTAAAGGGTCAAGGAAAGGCTCGGAGCCGACAACGTGGTCGCAGATGGACCGTCAGATCTCAGGGATCCAACGGTGAGTGTACGTTCGCTGGAGGATACGTGGATGAATGATGGTCGTTGGATGATCACTAGGGGGTGAATCCAACAATAGTAGTAGCTTCAGTTCTTCTTCCTCCACCGCGGGTGTGGTAGTGACTTCAGGGCTCCAGCAAGGATGCTGCAGCTCTGCCTTATTGTCTCTGACCCAATAGACCTCCTCAGAGCCTCCCGAGTGAACGTCGATGAAGCTGGAGTTCCGGAGAGGATGCTTGGCATCCTAGAAGAGGCCTTCGGTGCCTCTATGTTGGAGATGGCACCCGCGAAGGCTCCTCCGACCAAAGCTCTGACAAATGATGAAGTAGTCACATGCACATTAGAGAATAGACAAATCATGGTGCATGTGATCTCGTGGATGAAGTCAGTGGTTCGAGGCCTTATGGCGTGAAGAGGCGAGTCGATCGATGTGTTCCTCCGTCGTGAACGATGGAGCAGTGGTCAGGGGTGCTCGGCAAACTCAACAAGTCGAGAGGAGGAACAGAGGGGTGCGTGAAGATGAGGAGTGCGAGGTGAAAGTCGATCAATGGTCGATGGGAGGTGATATTGAGCAGGGATGCGTGATAAAGTCAGAGTAGATAGGATAGGAAGAAAGGGATAATCAAAGAAGAAGAAGATGAGATTTACCTGGGATGGACGGGGTGTGCCTGGGAATGGGGTCTCTGATTGGAGCTTCTGGTCGTCACTCAAGGACTGGCAGATGCCCGAGCTCAAGTAGCTTGAAGCTGAAGCTGCTGCACGATGAAAGTTCGACGTGGATCTCGCTGGAGAAATCCCTATCTTCACACGATAACTGGCCAAATCTCTGTCACTGATTGGAGGAGTAGAGATAGAGGTTCTCTCGTGCAAGGGCGGATGGGTTGTGAGGTGGTTGGAGATGGTGTATTTAAGAGTGGTAGATTGGCAGTTCTGGTGATGGGGAAGGTGGTTCGCGTGGAGATATGGAGTGAGTGGGAGGACAACGTGGAGAGAGGAGTGACCTGCGAGGATGGTGGAGGTTCGTGCTCCATCGTGGGGTGCTTGGATTATGGAGAAGATAATGGAGAAGGTTGGGAAAATGCAAAGGGTGCGGACCGTCTGAGAGATGGGCGATGTGGGTGAAGGACGAATGGAGGTAGATGATGAAGTCCCCACCATTGGATCTCGTGATCCAACAGTGGAGCGGTGGGCACTTAGGTACGGCTAGGATAAATCAAGGAGGCACGATCGAGGGGCATAGGACCCGCCCCGTGGCGTAAGGAAGACGCAACACTGGTAGATGAATGTGATTCGATCTGGGGCAAGATCGAAGGGTTGAGGGTAGCGCTAGAGTATGTGGTTGGGATGGAGGTATCTCGGCAATGATCATGCGGCTGTGGATGCGACGCGTGGTACGCTGAGAGCGAAGCGCTAATTGACGAACATGATGAGATTTAGAGTTTGATCGAAGGGTGGAAGCGAGTTGAGGGATCGAATGGTTGCGATGGAAGCACCTGGAGGCGATCCAATGGCTGGAAACACGAGGTGCGTGGAGCAACCAGAAGGTGCCACTTGGCTCAATCAGATTATTGCAAAGAAGAAATGGAGAAATGAGGGAGAAAATGTCCTAATTTGGAAAAATTCATAACATGAAAGTTCTACAAATTTCATGTTGACTAAAAACAGAAATGAGGTCAACTGAAGAGATAAAATATAAGGGTGCAAATGTCAATATGTACAATATACAATAGGGGCCCAAAACCCAAGTTTTGCATATGATCTCTGATTTCAATGAAATTGGTCTTGTTTTAAAGGTCTTTGAATGTATTACTTAAAAGTGAGTAGACCAAAATCGTACACTATATGAGAGAGATATGCACATTTTAAGGCTCTTGGTTTCAAACTTGGACTCGGGTTTTATTAGTCAATATTACATGTTAGTATTTTTTTTAATATTTTTCTTTAATTATTGTTAATAGTATATACACTATAGAGTTGATTTTATTGGATTTGGAGTTAGTATAAAATATACACAAACATGGTATTTACACGTGATTTTTACAAGTGAATTGGGCTTCTTATTTAATGCAAATATGAATGCTAAAATGCAGATATTATAAACATAGGCATGAATTATAATTGTGCAATATAAGTGATGAAATGCATCTAATTACTTGGGAACAAAGCTCTATTTTCAAATTTTAGAGTGATGAATCACAGATTCATCACCTAGAAAGCATAAAAGGCACGACACTTATACCTGGATGGACGATCAGAGAGCAGGGCAGCCAGAGCTCGGCATGGGTACTCTCCTCCTCGCCTGAATCGTGTTCTCAACGATGGGAGGTACTCCTGCTGTCACCAGAAAGGCGCATGCACATACAAAGAGGGGATTCAAAGTTCAGAGAAGGACCAAATTTGATTAAGGAGGCGAAGGTTTTTATTTATACACATGGAAAGCACCCTCATTGATGGGTGATTTAGGAAGAATCAAAAGTATGTACAGACAATCCAAGGGGCAAGCGAAATTCTTAAATGATCAATGATCAAAAATGGTGAAGAGCTCGAGGGAAATGGAGCATTGGAGCGACGAGAAAATCGAAGAAGGCAGGTAGCTCGAGGAATATAATGGAAGTCAGAGAGAAGACAAGAAGTTAACCGAGATCAGCATTCCTTGCGACCTGATCGGTCCATGGGGGATACCACAGGACAAAAAAGTCCTTATGTACCATGGCCATCTTGATGATCATACAGCTATTGATTCAACTATTGAATCATAGAGGCTGGTGCTTGGATGAATATCTAAAGAGTTAGATTGAGGACTCATCAAGCACTGCCAAATGATTGTTAAGAGATGATCTCCAGTCTGAGTAAGAGATGGAAATCCGTTCTCAATTAGGCTGATATCTGACCGACCTCTTGATGCAGGTCCTCCGCATGGGAATAGAGATTCAAAGGTGTCAGATTAGTTAGGTCAAAGAGTTGACTTAACAAGATCGAGATAACCAAAGTTTTATATCGTATGCTGTCACGATACATGCAAGCATCCTCTGACCGGAGACAAATGTGTTACTATAGGTCTAAGTATATACATTTAGCAGACCAATAGGTTGATGACCTAACCAAGGTCTATACACCGGCGCGCTGGTGTGCATATAAGGGCATATGAGTAATATGATCTCTCAAAGGGATCATACAGGTTCATTTATTTAACCGGAAGGCATGAGCTCACTCATGAGATAATGGAATTCCGTACGAATGGTTGTCTCGCTTTGGAAGCTTGACTGAATTTGTAGGTTTGATATATACTTTTGGAAAGTATATGATCAAGACCTAGGTATGATATATGCTTTTGGAAAATATATGATCGATACCGACTCCCAATGATCGAATGAGAAACTTACTGATAAAACCATGAAGTAGACAATATAAAGTTGATCCAATACTTTGGGTTTATTTTGAGTCTTCCAGTATGCAGGATGTACAGGTATTGGGAATACCTGAGGGTGATGTGATCATAAATGGTTGTATAACCATGACGCTTCCATTCCTAGGGAGTGATGAAACAGGTCTGGATTTTAGTGACTCCCTCTCGGTAGAGAAGTAATCTGATCTTAGTCCAAATGTTGGACATTGATCTGAATGTGATTCAGATGCAAAGAGATGATTAGATTTGCGGTCTTGATTTAATCAAGTATCTATGTGAGGCCCGCGATATGGATTTGAGATATGATCTCAATATCCAAGTCACTATACGTGAAACAATACAATCGCCCTGTTCTTATCTCCAAGTCTTCGCAGAGAAAGCACATTATCCTTGAAGGAGTTCATGGATAATTCTATTGTTGATATATATATATATATCTGAGCATTGAGAAAATGAATAATTAAATATGATTTAATAAATAATACGAATTTCATTTATATTATCGAGAGAATTATCTTAGATAATTAAATGTGATTTGATTATCAAAGATGTGAATAATGTGAAAGTGATTCATATTATTTGGGCACATGAGAATAGAGACCCAAGATGATTAAATGTGATTTAATTGTCGTGGATATGAATAATGTGGATAACCCTATCCATATTAATCATATATATTATAAATGTGATTTATAATATATAAGAGAGAGCAATTTGTAATTTACATTTGTTAATTAAATGTTGATATGAATTGGATTCACATTGGACATTCAATTGAAAATGTAATTTACATTTTATTTTGGATTGTGAATATGATTCACAAATTTCCAATGGCAAGATTGCATTATTCACAAAATAATTATGAATTATTGTTGTAGAATATTTTACAACAATTGTTGTTGTAATTGGAGATATAAATAACCGTGAAATCTTGGATTTGATTGGAGAATCTCACATTCCTAATTGGAGTGTGGATGGCTAGCCATTCCAAATCGGAATTGGTGGCCGTCCATGGCTCTCCATGGAATGTGGAGATTCTCATCTCAATTATCTCCAATTTTGTGATTTAATTTAGGATTGAATGATATTTGATTTAAACATTAATTAGTTATTGTGTTTTTAACGAACAACAATCTTGGCCATTAAAAGAACACAAATCAATGGGAGCCATTAGATTTGTGTTGTCCCATGGATTGAGATCCATGGATCCCAAAATGTTATAAAAGGAGAGGCACCCCATTGCTTTTCTTTACACAATGCTTGAGAAGCACATCTCTCTCTATTTCTCTCTACACGTCAGCCCTCTCTCTCCTTCTCATGTGGCCATCCACCATGGATGCCCTAGAGAGGTTCTCCATCGCCGCAGCATCGTCGTTATGCTGCCCGACTCTTTGCTCGTGGATCTCCGTCTCCTTCGGTGCACCTCGCTCGTGAAGAAGACGTCAGATCTCGTGTGTTGAGATTAGGAGATCCACCGCTTGGATCATCAACATGGATTGCGAGAAGCACGCGGTTCATCCCCCCGCTCGCAAGCGTCTCCTCCGTCGGATCGGACTTGAGACAGGAGGTCTCTTCGTTTAGAGACTCGATCACACCCACGCCTCAAGAGGTAATCGTATTACTTGTCTGTTGTTTAGACGAAACGATCCGAGAAGTGTTCTTGGAGCATGTGGTTTCGTCGCATAAAAAATTTTAATTTCCGCTGCATAGAACAACTAGTGCGACTAGTCATTCTTCGTCGTATTCGATACGATGCTCACTCTTCCATGATGCGGTTTAGGATCTTAACCATATCCTTCAAGTGGTATCAGAGCCTTAGGTCGGAAGGTTTTGGATACGATCCATAAAACTAGGACGATTTGGGTTCATTAGGGTTTGCGAAAGTTTTTTCTGCATTTCATTTTCGTATCTCTGTTTTGAGATTATTTTCGACACTGTTTAAATTGTTTAAATACGAAAATAATAATTGGATTTTGTTCCCAATTAAATAAGGAAATCGTGGGATCTGAGTTTACGTGATTTCGATTCTGTTTTCTCAAGTTATGCTCATTTTAGTGAACATGTATCCACAGTTACGGGGAATGCGAATCTCAACGTAATTAAAGAGTTAATTACGGATTTGAGATGCCTTGAAATATGTGCAAATCACTTAGATTCTGTTGTAAATCAAATTAACAAACTTTAGGAACTTACTTTGCTTAATTTGGATTTAAATTGATTGAGATATTGATTGAGATATGGTATTTTTAGTAAGTGAGGGTCACTGCTGGAAATACTTTCCTAATCAAGAACCTAGTGATTGTCATTTAATCAATTTGTAATTAAATTGTTTAATTTCCTGGAATAATTGTGCATAAATATTTGTGAAATATTTGATGATAATTATTTCCTTAAATGACATTGCCTTAACCAATATTTGATTAGATGTGATCTAGATCACTAATTGGTTACATGATCTACATGATCTACATGATCTACATTCCAACAAACATGTTGCTTGAATAGGATTTGGGATTCGTTTAGCAAATCTCATTATAATGTTAATCAAAATTGTTTTGATTATTATTATATGGTATAATTTTGATTGAAAAATCGATGATCATCTCAAGTACAAATTGATCTATTTGGCAGGATATGGTGTCTAGTCGGAGAGCATCGGGGTAGCGGGTTGCAACGTATGTGGTCCGTCCCACTCTCGTCGGTACTGGACATGACAACGGGTAGGGACTCGATAATACCGGAGAAATCAAGATTTATTTTTCTAATTATTAAAATTCAAAATAATACGTTTTTGAGATAACACCATAATTCAAGTAACAATTAAAATGTTTGTTGGATATTGTTTGGATCATTAATTTAATATGATTAGATTAATTGGAATCCAATTAAAATTAAAACACTCTGTTATGAATAGAGTTGTTATTTCCCTTGGAAGAATTAATCATAATGAATGTGATTCATAATGATTAATTAGAATTTGAATATGATATGGGGGATCACATAAGTGACATCCATGGTCTCCCATCAAGGCAAAGGGTTCCGTCGCCAGGGATTGTATGTAGGAGACGCATGTCCGAAGTGACAGCTCTTGTATGTAAGCGCATCTGGATTAGGCTCTTTGCTTCTCGAAAGAGTAAGGCCGTATGTGTAGTGACCCCAATGTCGGATCCTCATATTATTGGGGCGATATTGGATTGCGCATAGCGAGTACTATTCCCGTTGACGGTTGGTTCAATTAATGACGGGTCAACACCGCCTTAGGGGTGTTGGTCCCGGGTGTTAAAGACTGAATTGGGAGATGCAAGTTGG
Source organism: Ottelia alismoides (assembly GCA_037367405.1). NCBI lineage: Eukaryota > Viridiplantae > Streptophyta > Magnoliopsida > Alismatales > Hydrocharitaceae > Ottelia > Ottelia alismoides. The sequence goes on along the minus strand of JAZKJV010005133.1, from coordinate 23,411 downwards.
ACTTGCAAGGCGGAATGTGTTCCCGCTTCTTTTTATCGGAGTTGAAGATTCCTATATTATTGGGATGTAACAAAGATAAGGAAGGAGATCCCAGATCTTGCTGAGATATGATGGTAAGTATATCTCTTATATTGAAAGTGATTAAGGAATGAACTTTCAGTGTTGACAGGGCAAGACAACTTTGATGTAAAAATTCCTAAATCAAAGTAAAATATGTATATATGTATAAATATATACACATGCAAATTTCTTATTTCAGAAAATCCTTCATTAAACCCACTCAATATTATTCTCAATAATAACCTGTAAAATATCATGGATTGGACTCATGATCCAGATATTGTGCTTGCAATTGGACACATAATGTATGTGGTTGCAATGTGCAAGTTTCCTCATAATAATGAGGAATGACAATTAAATAGATAATAGGACTATAACCCTAGGGTTTGTATATCTCTATAGTCTTGATGTCATTAAATGTACTTTGGAAGTGACATGTCGATGATGATCATAATTGTCATATAATCTTTATAAAATCTAAGAAGATATTCTGGCATACATATGTGCTCTTGACATTTATCATGTATGACATGGTTTACTGCATCATGCAGAATGGTAGATCTATAAGAGATGATGTATTCAAAATGTTTGAATACCTACCTGCACCAATGTTTCAAGAGTTTAGATGGATGTAGATATGATGAGTGTCATCGTTCTACTATCCATACTCTAGTCATTCATGAAGCTTCATAGTATTCATACTGTATGAATTTAATGAAGCATGTATAAATGTTGAAATGCTCTTACATTGATTTTTTTTGAATTTAATGTAAGAGATCCTTAGTCTTAAGCAATGGTTGTTTATAGATGAAGGGAGCGTAGTGGAAGCATGGGTCGAACCCGAGTAAGAAGGAAAGTCAAAGAGTTGACCATACTTCCATGACTTCCATATGACATCCTAAGAGTTAGATGATGCCAATACTGTAATAAGTCGATGTGTTGATAATATGACTATCAAGTCTGTCTAGAATCCTTAGAGAAGGACTTGGATAGAGCACCAAAATAATCTACATAAATCCTTGATATTGACTTGCTTATTGGATAAGATAAAGTCTTATAATTGGATCTCAATCTTCTAATTACACTTGCTGGTTGCATATGTTATAGAAGATTAGAAATTTGATCTTAAAGGTTTAATAGTCATCCACATGGATATTGATGCAATTGTTGCAACAATATCTGTTGGATTGAAAGGCTTCATAATTTCAGTGGGAGAGCCCTTAGTCTTAGAGAATGTCTCTATGACCTAGATATTAGAATATACTCATTGTTTATTTCTAAATGTTGGAAATAAACATGAATTCTGTAATAAATCTATCATAAAGAGTTATGAAGGAGATATTTCAGATAGTAATCTAAAATCTAGTGGACTCCACTAAATTAGAAAATTAATAAATGGTTCATTAACATTTCTAATACTGAAATTAAACCTTAAAAGATCAATAGGAGGATAAAGATCATTTGATAATGATCTAGCATCAAGCCTTGGACATTTATCTATTGGTTTGATCAATAGACTAGTAAGAGATGAAACTTTAGAATGTCTAAAATTTCAAAACTTACAAACTTATGAATATTGTATTCAAAAGTAAAATATGCCCAATACACCCTTCCTTGGGAAAGGTGTAAGATGTCAAGGTATTCAGGATCTCATACATATTGATGTATGTGGATCATCTATATCATAGTAAACATTATGGATATGTGATATATATTGATGATTATGTATGGTATGAGATTTCTTCTCTTCACCTAAGGAACCTTTGAAATGTTCAAAGATTTCATAATTTTGGTTTAGAACCAAAGTTTGAAGAAAGATGAAATGATTTTGATCTAACTTAGGTAGCTTGTACCTATTAGATAAATTCAAAGAATACCTTATGGAGATATGAATATCATTTCTATCTCAATCCTCCTAATACACCTTGACTCAATATAGAGTTATAGGGAGATACAATTGGATCATGTGTAACATGATTTGATCAATGATGAATTTTAGCATAATTTCCTCTTAGTTTCCAGGTATATATGTAGTAGAGACTACATTATATATCCTTAATGAGATTCCATGTAAGTAAGCTGGAATTGAACACTAGAGAGTGCAACTTCATTAGGAAAATAAAGGATGGTATTGGATACCTACTTTATGACCTTGAGATTCTTAAAAGATCTCATCTCTAAGAATATGATTCTTAAAGGATGACGATCTTGAGAATCAAGATGAAAATAAAGTAAAGGAACTCATTTAATCTTGAGATGATAATGAGGCTCCTGAAATTGGAAACTAAAAGGACAATTAAAGATGAAACACTAATACCTCTTCAAATGAGTTTGAGGATGTATTCCATGTGTCGGTTAAGTCTGACAATGATCGAATTTCATGTGATGAAATTTCTGAAGATCATGACATGGAAAGATGGATGTTAGCAATAACGTTTAAAGTAGACTTCATATACAAGTATTGTATGTGGACCCTCGAGGATCCACCTATATGGGTAAAACCCATGAAGGTGTAAATGAATCTTCAAGAGAAAGAAGTCAAGATTGCATTTCTCTATGAATACCTCTCTGAGGATATTCACATGAAGTAGCCCCGGGGCTTTATGGTTGAGAAAAGCAAGGTGTGAAAGCTAAGGAATCCATCTATGGACTTAAATAAGCTTCTTGAAGTTTGACCATAAAATTTGATGAAATGATAAGTGTTATGATTTCAGATAGAATCTGGATGAGCCATGTGAAGCTTAGTGGGAGTGCCTTTGTGTTCATCATGCTAAGTGTAGATGATATCCTAATCATTTAAAATGATATAAGGATAATAATAATAAGTGTTTTCCAATCTGGTTGTTCCATAACTTGAGATATGATCTCAAGGATACCTCTTGGATCTTAGTTCTGAAGGTGTTCAGAAGCATAGAGAAGAGGTTATTGGGACTGTCACATTAATGGTACACCTTGTACATATTCCATTTTTTTTGGAAAAATCCAAGAAAGGCTTCCATCCCTTAAAATATGGTAGTGACCTATCTAAAGGGATAACACCTCAAAGAGTTGAAGCTGAGTGTATGCTAGATGTGTACAAAAGACAGATATCTGCCATGTAGTGGGAGTAGTAAACTGTTACTAATCATAATATGGAGAGAAAACACTTTATTATAGTAATAACAATATCTTCACCTTGGACAAGATTTTTGAGATAATGATCTCAAAGTCTTATCTTCAAAACTCAAGACTTTATAGATAGAGATCTAAAAGGTCTTAACCATGGATACCTTGAGAGATAGACATCTCCAGAAATAAGGGTATTCTGATAAGGATTATAGAAATACTAGTTATGACAATTATTAAGCTATGTCAAGGCTATGTCAAGGACATTATAATAGCTTTAACAAGATTGAGTATTAGTTGCATAAGATGTAACATTCGCATTACATGCGAGCACTGTTACTGGGGATATGCAAGTGCCGTAAAAGGACTTGGCGTAGTCTCGTGGGAAGAGAGTGACTGATCATCTTACCTAGCTATTTTCCAAATAGCCTACGATTGTCACATGAGTGTGGGTTTAAATGATTATCACATTAATGGCTCTTTGGGCTAGTGGGAGATTGTTGGACATGCGAGCCCACGACGAGCCATTATGCAATAAATGTTATTGCAAATATCATTCCCTGATCTGAAATGAAGAATGAATAATTTGCATAATAGGTCCCTTAGTACAATTACGGTTATGTACCATGGACATCGTGATGATCATACAACTGTTGATTCAACTATTGAATCATAGAGGCTGGTGCTTGGATGAATATCTAAAGAGTTAGATTGAGGACTCATCAAGCACCGTTAAATGATTGTTAAGAGATGATCTCCAGCCTGAGTAGGAGATGTCAATCCTTTCTCAATTAGGTTGATATCTGACCGACCTCATGATGCAGGTCCTCTGCATGAGAATAGAGATTCAAAGGTGTCAAATTAGTTAGGTCAAAGAGTTGACTGAACGAGATCGAGATAACCAAAGTCCTATATCGTATGCTGTCACGATACAAGCACGCATCCTCTGACCAGAGACATATGTGTTACTATATGTCTAAGTATGTACATTTGACAGACCAATAGGTTGATGACCTAACCAATGTCTATACACCGGCGCACTGGTGTGCATATAAGGGCATTAATATGGTCTCTCAAAGGGATCATACAGGTTCATTTATTGAACCGGAACGTATGAGTTCACTCATGAGATATTGGGAAGAATCAAATTCCATGCGCACGGTCGTCTCGCTTTGGAAGCTTGACTGAATTTGTAGGTTTGATATATACTTTTGGAAAGTATATGATCAAGACCTAGGTATGATATATGCTTTTGGAAAGTATATGATCGATACCGACTCCCAATGATTGAATGAGAAACTTACTGATAAAACCATGAAGTAGACAGTATAAAGTTGATCCAATACCTCAGGTTTATTCTGAGTCTTCTAGTAAGCAGGATGTACAGGTATTGGGAATACCTGAGGGTGATGTGATCATAAACGATTGTATAACCATGACGCTTCCATTCCTAGGGAGTGATGAAACAGGTCTGGATTTTAGTGACTCCTCTCGGTAGAGAAGTAATCTGATCATAGTCCAAATGTTGGACATTGATCTGAATGTGATTCAGATGCAATGAGAAGATTAGATTTGAGGTCTTGATTTAATCAAGCATCTATGGGAGGCCCGCGATCTGGATTTGAGATATGATCTCAATATCCAAGTCACTATACGTGGAACAATACAATTGCCCTGTCCTTATCTCCAAGTATTTGCGGAGAAAGCGCATTATCCTTGAAGGAGTTCATGGATAATTCTATTGTTGATATATATATATATATCCGAGCATTGAGAAAATGAATAATTAAATATGATTTAATAAATAATATGAATTCGATTCATATTATAGAGAGAATTACCTTAGATAATTAAATGTGATTTGATTATCAAAGATGTGAATAATGTGAATGTGATTCATATTATTTGGGCACATGAGAATAGAGACCCAAGATGATCAAATGTGATTTAATTATCATGGATATGAATAATGTGGATAACGCTATCCATATTAATCATATATATTATAAATGTGATTTATAATATATAAGAGAGAGCAATTTGTAATTTACATTTGTTAATTAAATGTTGATGTGAATTGGATTCACATTGGACATTAAATTGAAAATGTAATTTACATTTTATTTTGGGTTGTGAATATGATTCACAAATTTCAAATGGCAAGATTGCAATATTCACAAAATAATCATGAATTATTGTTGTAGAATATTTTACAACAATTGTTGTTGTAATTGGAGAAATAAATAACCATGAAATCTTGGATTTCATTGGAGAATCTCACATTCCTAATTGGAGTGTGGATGGCTAGCCATTCCAAATTGGAATTGGTGGTCGTCCATGGCTCTCCATGGAATGTGGAGATTCTCATCTCCATTATCTCCAATTTTGTGATTTAATTTAGGATTGAATGATATTTGATTTAGTCTAAATTAAATTAGTTATTGTGTTTTTTAACCAACAACAATCTTGGCCATTAAAAGAAACACAAATCAATGGGAGCCATTGGATTTGTGTTGTCCCATGGATTGAGATCCATGGATCCCAAAATGTTATAAAAGGAGAGGCACCCCATTGCTCTTCTTTACACAATGCTTGAGCAGCACATCTCTCTCTCTCTATTTCTCTCTACACGTCTCTCTCTCTCCTTCTCATGTGGCCGTCCACCATGGACGCCCTAGAGAGGTTCTCCATCGCCGCAGCGTCGTCGTTATGCTGCCCGAATTTTTGCTCGTGGATATCTGTCTCCTTCGATGTGCCTCGCTCGTGAAGAAGACGTCGGATCTCGTGTATCGAGATCAGGAGATCCGCCGCTTGGATCATCAACATGGATTGCGAGAAGCACGCGGTTCATCCCCGCGCTCGCAAGCGTCTCCTCCGTCGGATGGGACTTGAGACAGGAGGTCTCTTTGTTTAGAGACTCGATTACAACCACGCTTCAAGAGGTAATCCTATTACTTGTTTGTGGTTTAGACAAAACGATCCGAGAGGTGTTCTTGGATCATGTGGTTTCGTCGCATAAAAAATTTTAATTTCCGCTGCATAGAACAACTAGTGCGACTAGTCGTTCTTCGTCGTATTCGATACGATGCTCACGCTTCTGTGATGCGCTTGAGGATCTTAAACATATCCTTCATCCTTCTCCCTTGGTCTTCTAACTTCGGACTAAAGGAAATTTGGACTGGACGATAAGCATGCCTTGTGTGTTGGATTAATCAAGTGGTCATCTAACTTAAAATCGAGATTGCTAAACAAATTGACCAAAAATATTCAAAATAAAATCGGAAACTCTATTTATGAGAGAATAACACCGGCCTTGATTTCAGGCTGAAACATTACAATTAAAATCAACCGTACTAACCAGACTCGGCTTCAGGTCCTTCATCGTATTGAGTGTGAAATCAAGGTTTGTGATTCACTTGTTTGCTTCATGTAGGAGTAAATCCTATCTTTACACACTTACACCCCGACTCTTCCTTTTGCCATCAAAGATGACTGACTAGGGGGATATCTACTCCAGCTTCGCAAATCTCTCATTGAACCCCTCACACATCTCATATTCATCGGCCCAAGCGCAACTTGGGCCAACCCGAGCTCATGACCCTCTTGAGTTCAGGATCCACCACTCTCAGGATGGTTACCCTCAAACCATCCCTTCTCTCTCCTCTCATCTCTTCGAGGAAGACCCTCACCTCGGAGAGCATATATTCATTCCTAAATCTTATTCTAAGATAGAGCACATTCTTTGTCCAGGTGAAGAAGATCAACCCAAAACTAAGATGCCTCCTAAGAGACCCCCGGATGAAGAGGAACATAGAAATGATCCTATACATCAAATCCTTGCCCGCTTAGCTACAATAGAGCAATAGAATGTAGATCTTGTGGCGAGGATGGGACAGGTGATCGCGGTGGGTGGAATTGATAGACCGATGGTGGATGCCTACAACCCAGATGAGAATGAGATACATAGTTGGCTTGTACCTGAGGTACCCCCAGAAGCATTCGAGATGAAGCCCCATTTTCTTAGTCTACTACCAAAGTTTATTGGAAATGCCACCGAAGAACCATATGCTTTCTTGAGAGACTTCGAGCTGGTTTGCAACAACCTTAGTTACCCTAGGTTGGACAAGACTACATCAGGATGAAGGCTATTCCGTTTGACTTAGGAGATAAGGCTTCTCATTGGTTAAAGAATCTCGGGGTTAGATGTATGACATGGATACAATTCAAAGATTTATTCCTGAAAAAGTTCTACCCACTCAGTAGGACTAACCAGATGAGGACAATGATCGCGAGTTTTTCCCAAGGCCCCCACGAGCCATTCCATGAAGTCTAGGATAATTTAATGAATTGATACAAAAATGCCCCTGCCATGACATTACCAAGGCGATCTTAGTCTAGACCTTGTTCTGTGGCATGACCCCAGAAATGCAGAGGTTAGTGAGTGCAACCTGTGGTGGTAGCTATCTAAATAAGAACGAAGATGCCATTTGGAAGATTCTAAAATAGATGGCGGAAATAGGCAGATCTCATGCAACCCGGGCTTATCAGTTGTCTCCCTCGGGCCTATCTAATGAGACAACTAGGAAGACTATAGCAGATCTGACAGATGACCTAATCCCTAGCATGGAGATAATAGATGATAAGCTCACCATGGTGGAACAGTTCCACAAGAGGGTCACTGATCTTGAGGCGCTTTCACGATTACCGAAGCAAGCGGAGGAATTAGCTGAGAAGGTATCCAAGATATGACTACATGCCTCTTCTGCACCACTTGTACATGTACATCGAGTCCATCTTGTAAAGGAGTAGGTACATGGCCTCAGAGTAGCTGGGTTGAGGAGAAGCAGTACACTCAGCAGGAGCTGCACACACCCCCACTGGTGGAGTCAATCTACGAGGAGCCTCCGTAGGTCTCCGCGGGTCTTTGTACTCAATTTCCATGTTCCGGCTTACTGATCTGGCTGCCAACTGCGAACTAATTAATCGGGGCTATCCGGATATCTATCTGGGGCTATAACCGGCTAAAATTCCACTTTGATATGATATTATATCTACCGGTAAGGTGCAGATGTGCTTAGGTCGAGTAGCATTTTCACCCCACTCCCCAGATTTTCCCAGAATGAGATCAACGGGCTGTGGTACAGCCATGTCCCCGTCGGCAGACAGTCACGGATAGGAAACAGTCAGCGACACCGACCAACCCTAGCTTACCAGGAAACCAGTTTCGTCCCCGCACCACGCTTTGTATAACCTCGACCAGGACAAGGATATCAACCTCAACAGCACCAGCAGCAGCGCACATTCCACTCGGGCTAGCAGGGTCCTCCACCACCTTATACTTCACCATCCCACCCACAATAGTACCGACAAGGCCAGCAGGGTCAATATAGACAATCGAATCAGCCGTCCTCTGGACAACAACAGCAAGCCCAACCCACTAATGAATTGGAGTCCCTTACCTTGGCCATCCAGACTATGACTGATAGGGTTCAACATATACAAAATGATTATCTGAATATCAGAACATATCTGAACCGCATCTCACACCACCGAGATTAGCAGATGGCACCAAAGACCCCAATTCCTGCCCATGTTCAGGCCAACCCAAATAGCTTGAATCAGGGCCAGCACCAACCACACGATCATGTATACTATTCAGATCATTCTTTATCTGAACACGAGATCCTTTCGTACGATAATGTTAAACATATTTCCCTCAGGAGCGGAAGGAGCGTGACTGTACTTGATTGGGTGCGGAAACATGAGGAAGACGTCGCCAAGTCTCTACCTTAGGAGAATTTGGAGGTAGAGGAGCAGCATCACCACCACCACCATCATCATCATCATCCTCATAATAAGAGGATTTCGAGGTCCTCAAAACACCATGGCAAAAAGGGGAGGAGCAACAACAATGAATCGAGCGAAACAGATGAGGAACCCACACCTTCATCTGAGGAGGACGCACCAGAAGTCGCGGTAGATGCATCACCTGTTTCGCCACATGAATTTCTTTTTCGTCCAAGTCAACGTCATAGTCAGAGTCAGAGTCCCAATCCTGTACAGAACTCAGTTTCCCATTTGAATGAAAATATTTCAGTTTCAGAATCTGAGTTATCATCAATAATCCCTTTCTCTCATGCCTTTAAGGGTGGAAAGAAGAAAACCAAAAAATCCAAAAAGATGATCATGAGATGGTAGAGTTTTGCAACAAATATATCAAGGTCACAATCCCTTTTGATAGGTATGTGGATATGACATCTGCATTTCAGAAGTACCTTAAGGTGACATACACACCTACTAGGGTCAGCAGGAAAACCAGAAGTCGTGTTGAGAAACAAGTTTTGTCAGTATCCGCTACTTACGCCATCAAAAATGTGTTTCTAACGAAGTGAAGGGACATGGGTGCCCATTATGTGGTGAGTCATGTCGATGACACAACGTTTGCATGCACTCTCCTAGACAATAGATCCTCAATTAACCTGATGCCCATAATTGAGCATCTAAATCTAGGACCTCTTAGGAAATCTAGAGTCTTACTCCAGTTTGCAGATAAATCAACCAAGAGGTCTAAGAGAGAATTGAGGAATATTATCAGCAAAGTTGACGGTCGGGATTACATGGTGGACTTTACAGTCCTTGACATGGAGACCCCTCGAAATTGGAGAGATTCCCAGATCATTCTAGGAAGGCCCTTCCTTAAAACAACAGGGGCCTTATTTAATTATAAGATCGGGAAAATTCAATTCCAAAGTCCAGACGGAGATGAGGAAGTCGAGATGAAGTAGACAAGGTGGCAGAGACCAGATTCTGAATCTATCACCAAGTACACTTCGTCAAAAGTAGACTGTGTTCATGTAGACACCATTGGGCCATGGAGACAGAACCTAGCTAGCATCGATGAGTCCCTCTCCTCTGGAGAGAATCTTGTACATGGGACAGTTTGCAAGATCCTTAGGCACGAATACAACACAGATCCTACAGAGAATGCATTTCCCTACATCTTCGATGATGCAGTGGCCCACCTGGGCATGTCAGTCCTTCCCTCTTCAGGACAATAAGAAGATGAGTATGATGAGTCGGGCTTGGCTTTCGCTGATTGCTTGTATACCTTTGATGACCTGACTCCAGAAGTGAATGAGTTGGTGGTAGTTACTTCAGAGACAGATCCAACCACTACTAGCATAGAATCAGAGTTGATTGTGCCAGACTTCCTTGATGACCACACCTTACCTGAGATCAAACCATTACACTCAACCCTTAAGTACTCCTTCCTTGGGGGACAAGAGAGGAAATATCCGGTCATCATCAGTTCGCGATTGATCAAGGAGCAAGAGTCTCACTTGCTAGAGATCTTGGAGAAAAATTGTAAGGCGATAGACTGGAACATCTCCGATCTCAACAAGAAAATCTTGCTCCGTGTTCACACCATATCTACCTTGAGAACGAAGCTAAGCCCTCTTGTGAATTCCAACGCAGGTTGAATCTAAATTTACGAGATGTCGTGAATAAGGAGATTGAGAAATTGTGTGACGCGAGTTTTATTTACCCCATCTCCGATTCCAAATGGGTGGCACCTATCCATGTTGTCCTGTAAAAGTCGGGAATTCAGACAACCACCAATGAGGATGGAGAGGAGATCGTGACACGAGTACCTACATCATGGCGTGTCTGAACGGATTGCATACGTTTGAATGCCGTGACGAAGAAGGATCATTTTCCCCTACCATTTATTTCTTAGATATTAGAAAGATTAGTGGGAAAAGAATTCTTCTGCTTCTTCGATGGGTTCTCGGGCTACAACCAAGAAGCTATCGCTCTTGAGGACTGGGAGAAAACCACATTCACATGCCCCTTTGGTACCTATGCTTTCAGGCACATGCCCTTTGGGTTATGCAATGCTCCCGATACATTTCAAAGGTGCATGATCGCAGTATTCACCGAGATGGTCGATGAATCCTGGAAGTCTTCATGGATGACTTCTCGATCCACGGTGATTCCTGTATTATAAATCTGGATCGAGTCCTCAAAAGATGTTGTGAGGTTAATCTGGTACTCTCCTAGGAGAAAAGTCACTTCATGGTGATGGAGGGCATTGTGTTGGGCATGTCATCTCCAAGAGAGGAATGGAGGTTGACCCTACCAAGGTGGACGTGATTAGATGACTCCAGCCACCAACCAACGTAAAACAGTTGCGGTCATTCCTCGAGCATGTTGGATTTTACAGGAGATTTATCAAAGTTTTTTTAAAGATCGCCCGATCGCTAACTGAGCTTTTAGGCAAAGATGTGGAGTTTATTGTAGATCACAAATGTCTTGATGCCTTTAAGCAACTTCAAGGGATGATCACGGACGCCCCGATCCTACAAGCCCCAGATTGGTCTCTTCCTTTTGAGATCATGACGGACGCCTCCGATTTTGCTGTTGGTGCCGTATTAGGACAGAGGCGGGATGGTATCCCGTTCGCTATACACTACACAAGCTAAGTGCTTGATACGACTCAACGTAACTATACAATTACCGAAAAGGAGATGCTTGCAGTAGTGTTCACCTTAGATAAGATCAGATCTCATCTCATCGGATCTAAGGTGATTGTGTTCATGGATCATACAACACTACGGTACCTAATGGAAAAGAAGGATGCGAAGGCACATCTTCTTAGGTGGATTTTACTCATCCAGGAGTTTGATTTGTACATTAGAGATAAACATAGAAAAAAGAACGTAGCAGTGGATCACCTCTCCCGTCTCAAAATTCTTGATACTTCTGATGATACACCTATTCGAGACTCCTTTCTAGATGAGACAGTTTTTGTTATCAACTCACTTCCATGGTACACCAATATAATGAACTATCTTGTCTCTAAGAAACTTCCCGAAGATTGTCCCAAGAGCCACATATACGGACTCAAGTTGGATGCGAGACATTACCATTGGGAGTATCCGATCCTTTTCTTTGAAGGACCAGATTGTGTCTGGAGGAGATGTATTCCTCAGGAGTAATATCAGAGTATCCTTACTTTTTACCATAGTCCGAAGGCAGGAGGACACCACTCCGGGAAGAGGATCGCATGGAAGGTTTTACAATGTGGCTTGTACTGACTGATTATATATTTGACGTTGCTCTCACCTTTGTGAAATCGTGCCAGTATGCCAGTGAATGGGAGGAACCATTGGTTCCAAGGATGAGATGACAATGCAGCCTGTCATCATTTGTGATATCTTTGACGCTTGGAGAATCGACTTCATGGGCTCATTCTCGGTTAGCCATGGTTCTGAATATATCCTTCTTGCGGTGGATAATCTATCAAGGTGGGTGGAGGCTATTCCGACCCGAGCTGCATAAAGCAAGAATGTCTGTAAATTTATCAGAGATCATATCATCTCTAGGTTCAGGATCCCCAAAGTATTGATATCCGATGAGGATTGCCATTTTGTGAACAGAGATGTGAAGAAACTCTTAAAGGATCAGGGCATCGAACACCGTATCGCTAGTCCTTACCACCCACAAACCAATGGCATGATAGAGGTGTCGAATAGGGGGGTTAAGGCCATATTGCAGAAGCTGGTCCACCCCGACTGGAAGGACTGGTCTCAGATCTTGGATCAGTTCCTTTGGGCTTATAGGACAGCTTACAGTACACCCTTAGGAACCTCCCCATTCAGAATGGTGTTTGGGAAGCCGTGCCATTTGCCCACAGAATTAGTGCATAAATCCGAATGGGCAATCAAGAAGGTCAATTGGAACACACACCTAGGGTATAAACAAAGAGAAATGGATATGGATGAACTTGTGGAGATCAGAAACCGAGCATATGATAATAGTTTGGTGTACAACGACAAGGTAAAGCGTTGGAACGATAGATTTATCAGATGAAAGACCTTTGTTCCTGGACAGAAGGTATGGTTGTTCAATGCAAGGCTAAAGGTTTTCCAAGGTAAGCTTAAATCCAAGTGGATGGGTCCGTTCATAGTATGTGTTGTGCATGATAGTGGATGTGTCGAGATCTCAGATCTTATAGATGGAGCACGTACATCCCTAGTTAATGGATAACTGCTGAAACACTTTGTTGAACCTAATGAACAGTTATTCCGTGTTGAGGAGATTGTTTTCATGCGTAAGGGAGACTTTGAAGACACACATAAAATCGTGCATGAGACCTTGCAACATTGAGATCTCGCCATCAACATCATTGAAAAGATTCAGATCTTGATCCTTGTATATACTCATCCATTCCCCTCTTGACCTCATCCACCCCATTTTTTATCTTCTTCTACACTTAGGCTGTAAGAGCCTAAGTGTAGGGGGGGGGTGGAATGACTTCTATACTTTTTGATGTTTTAACTCTCCTACGCTTAGCATGAGCTATGTCTTTTTCCTCGCTTTTTGTGCTCTGAGGACATAACACACGCTAAGTATGGGGGGGGGTGTATTACATATATACTTTACCCATAGCTCGTACTTCCGCATATTTTTGTATATATTATACAATAATTACAAGGTGGGTAAAAATTGAAAAAATACATCTTGCACTTTATTCATCTATAGCATGTCATCAACATCTCATCTGCATATCTAGCATATGCAAAGTGAAAATTTAGTGGATTCTGAACCAAGTTATGAATAGATATGGAGGATGGATTTGATTTGACCTTATTCTACCTAATTTCATAGGAACCTTATAGGAACTAGAGTTAAAGCAAGCGACTTAATTCTTTGAGTCTGCAAGTCTATGTTCACATGTGAGCTTGATTGGTCTAAGTAGAATATTTCATACACACACATGATTCTTTTAGAAAGTGACCTAACTTGGACAAACACCATGCACGTAGCTCTTCATTGATGAGGTGGTGAGGAGGTAGAATCCTTTGACTTGGAGTAGCATATGGGTGGAAACGTCCGTCCTCCTCTAGGGAGGGAAGTGTGTCTCAACCTAGTTTGGTGGTGTTGACATCTAAGGACGGGATGCTGTGGGTTGCAATAAAGCTTCAAAAGAGGACAATCTACTGGCTCAAGGAGAAAAAATTCTTATGTACATGCTTCACCTTGCTTATGTTATGTTAAAAAAAAGAAAAAAAAGAAAAAAAAGAGAAGAGGAAAGAAAAGAAAAGAGAAAACTCCAAAAAAGTGGACAAGCCTGATTGAAAATAAAATGCCTGTCGGAGTATTTATATTTGCAAGAAGCCTGCATCTGGATGACTTGGCAATACTGGTCAAGCATCTTAGCATAGGTAGCTACACTAGCTACCGTCCATTCTTCTCTCCACCCACTCTTCTTAAGCCGATTGCACTTGAACTTAGAAGGGAATACCCCGGTTCTCGAGGAAAGAGCTACTGGACCAGAGAATTAGCGTTACCTTGTTAGAGGAGGCTGGTTCTTTGCCATTTCTGATGTGGAGTGCTATATTTCACTTACACAATACAAGTAAGATTCATAGTCATTAGAAATTTGCGTATAAGAATTTGTTCTGACCTGACTATTGAGGTATCTTGAATAGAAGACTTGTGGAACTTAAAGTCTATTAGGTCTTAAATTCAGATCCCAATAAGGTTCCGCCACACTATTAATCCAAAGTTCGAGTCAAGCTCCATTTTCACCTTTTTTTCATAACCTTGGTATGGAACCCAAAATCATTTCACTTTTGCATTCCATTTTAGTTGCTCGGGGACGAGGAAGGTTTAAGTATAGAAGGTTGATGAATATGTTATTCATCACTCTAAAAGTTGAAAATAGAGCTTTGTTCCCTAGTAATTAGATGCATTTCATAACTTATATTGCACAATTATCATTCATGTGTGTTTATAATATCTGCATTTTAGCATTCATACTTGCATTAAATAAGAAGCTCAATTCACTTGTAAAAATCACCTGTAAATACCATATTTGTGTATATTATATACTAACTCCAAATCCAATAAAATCAACTCTATAGTGTATATATTATTAACACTAATTAAAGAAAAATATCAAAAAATACTAATTCGTAATATTGACCAATGAAACCCGAGTCCAAGTTTGAAACTAAGTGGCTTAAAATGCACATATCTCTCTCATACAATGTCCGATTTAGGTCTACTAACTTTTTTAAAGTAATATACATTCAAAGACCTTCAAAACAAGATCGATTTCATTGAAATCAGACATCATATGCAAAACTTGGGTTTTGGGCTCTTGTTGTATATTGTACATATTGACATTTGCACCCTTGTATTTTATCTCTTTAGTTGACCTCGTAACATTTTGGTTAATACAAAACTTGTAGATATTATTGAGATCAACAACTTTCATATTTTGAGTTTTTCCAAATTCAGTCATTTTCTCCCTCTTTTCTCCATTTCTTCGTTGTATTGGGCCATGTGGCACCTTCTAGTTGCGCTACGTGGCTCATCTAAACACGCGCCATGCACCCCACCTTTCCAGCCGTTGGATCGCCTCCAGGTGCTTCCATCACAACCATCCGATCCCTCAACTCACTTCCACACTTCGATCAATGTCCAAATCTCATCACAACCATCAATTAGCGCTTCACTCTCAGCACACCACGCGTCGCATCCACATCCGCATGATCATGGTCGAGATACCTCCATCCCAACCGCATACTCTTGCGTTACTCTCAACCCTTCGATCTTGCCCCAGATCGAATCACACCTGTCTGCCAGCGTTACGTCTTCCTTGCGCCACGCGACACGTCCTATGCCCCTCGATCATGCCTCCTCGATTTAATCGTAGCCGTACCTAAGCGCCCACCACTCCACCGTTGAATTGCGAGATCCAACGATGGAGACTTCATAGTCTACCTTCGTTCGTCCCTCACCCACATCTTCCATCTCTCAGACGGTCAGTGCCCTTTCCATTTTCCCAACCTTCTACATTAGCTTCTCCAAAATCCAAGCACCCCACGATGGAGCACGAATCTCCACCATCCTCGCGGGTCACTGCTCGCTCCACGCTATCCTCCCACTCACTCCATATCTCCACGTGAACCACCTTCCCCATCACCGGAACTGCCAATCTCCACTCTTAAATACACCATCTCCGCCCACCTCATGACCCATCCACCCATGCAAGAGAGAACCTCGAGCTCTACTCCTCCGATCAGTGACAAAGATTCGACAAGTTATCGAGCGAAGACAGGGATTTCTCCGGCGAGATACACGGTGAACTTTTTTCGTGCATGAGCTTCAGCTTCAAGATGCTTGAGCTCGGGCATATGGCGACCCTTGACTGATGAACGGAGGCTCCAATCAGAGCCCCCATTCCCAGGAACACCCCGTCTATCACAGGTAAATCTCATATTCTTCTTCGATGATTCTCCCTTTCTTCCTCTCCTACCTTCTCTGAATTTATCACACATCCCCTCTCAATATCACCTCCCATCGACCATTGATCGAGTTTCACCTCGCACCCCTCATATTCATGAACCCCTCCGCTCCTCCTCTCAACCTATCGAGTTTGCCAAGCACCCCCGACCACTGCTTCATTGTTCACGGTGAAGGAACACATCGGCCGACTTGCCTCTTTGCGCCATAAGGCCTCGAATCACTGACTTCATCAACGAGATCACATGCACCACGATTTGGCTATACACTAACTTGCAGGTGACTACATCATTGGCCGGAGCTTTTGCCGGAGGAGCCTTGGCGAGTGCCATCTTTGACATAGAGGCACCGAATGCCTATTCTAAGATGTCCAACATCCTCCCCTGACCTCTTGCTTCATCAACATTCACTTAGGAGACTCTGTGGAGGTATATTAGGTTAGAGATAGAGAGGCGGACTGCAACGTCCTCACCAAAGCTCTGAAGTCGCCGCCACCACTGCGATAGAGGAAGAAGAACTGAAGCCACAACTGCCATTGGATTCACCCCCCAGTGATCATCCAATGGCCATCATTCATTCACATATCCTCCAGCGAAAGTACAATCACCGTTGGACCCTCAAGATATGACGGTCCATCTGCGGCCACGTTGCCCGCTCCGAGCCTTTTCCTCGACCCTTTAGGCTCGGAGCACCCGATCCTTCCCCGAGCCGGCCGAGCTTGCTCCGAGCCACATCCGAGCCTACAATGCCTTCCGAGCCGCTAGACGAGCCTCAACCCACGTGTTCTTCACATGTGTCTTGGGTATTTTACAGATAGGCCCATCGACTTCTCCAAATTGCAATCAGGTCCCTATCACGTGACCCACGTGCGGTTGTTGGGTAAATTGCATCCGTGCACCTGCAAGTTTTGGAGACTACATTCAAGTCCCCGCCATGTAACATCACATGAGGTACACATGGTTAAAACTAATTTTTTTGGATTTTCTTGTTTATGTTAATGATATCAATGTTACTGGTGATCATATTCAAGGGATTAAGAATACCAATAACTTTTCGGGATGGCATTTTAGGATAATTTTTATATCTGAAAATGATCTAATTTGGTATTTATTAAAACTAAAATTGCAAAAATCATCAAGAATTCATTTTTAATTCGTAATAAATTCATTTAGAGTCAAAAAATTCCAAAAAATTGCCGTAACTTAATTTCATTGCATTTAACATTCTGGCCAAGTTTCATAATTTTTGGACTTAATTTGACTATAATTTACATTTTAATTTTCAAATTTAGCTTTGATTGCATCGCATGTTATTAAATTGCATAAAAAAACAAAAAAATTATTCTCCTGAAAGCCTAACATCAAAATCGACTTTGAATTAGTCTAAGGAAAAAGCTGCCTTCCTGAGTTCGACCTTGGGCTTGCCCAACTAATTTTTTTCCTCTTACGTTTAATTTGACTATTAATCAAAGTGGTTTTGAATAATCCGAGTTTACCTGACTGCAATGAACATCACTAAATTTAATCGTTAATCCGGTTGAATTAAGAAGGGTAATCTAGGGTTTTTCACTTGGTAGTTTTGGTTAGTTATTTACCACATGTTAAGTTAGAAACCTCACTAGAGATCTAGAGCTCCGACAATGCTCTCACCATAAACCTCACCATTTTCGACTACCATTTTCGCCCAACTTCCTTTCCCATCACATTCTCCACCTCCCAAATTCACCTGACCAACCAGAACCCTAGTGGTTCTGCGAATCGAGGCCTCCCTCCGCCAATTCATCGGAGACCCCACCTCCATCTCCATTCTTATATCGATTCCACTCAATAATAGCCCAGACACTATCACCTACATCTCGCCATGCTTTCTAGCATCTTTGTAGGTCTGGAAGACCCTATCTAAGGGGATGTGAGACTTGAAAGCTCCTCCAGGTATACCCAACCTCCAAGGCTTGATCAACGAGCCCCAGAAACTTCTGAGGCCACAATCGACGTGGACCCTTCCTGATGTATTCTCTAGCATTTCAGTGGCATAACTTGTGGCCGAAGGAGGTTGCCAAAGACAATCGAGCGAGCTTCGAAGACATTCTTCCATGTTCTTCCAGGGACCCTTAGAGCCGTTCGATCAAGAGCCTAGTTCCAGATCCTACAGGTGGCATCAGATCAATAGAGCCATAACCGTTAGATCTCATCCCAAGATCTAATCATAGACATCAGATCCAAACCAGGTACCTAAATGAACAACATCAGTATGACAAAGAGAAAGGGTAAGAAACCCCCTCTCTTTAAATATAGATCAAACCTGGTGAATTGTTTAGGCGTCTGAAAATCATTATGGCTGCATCCATGTATGAAAGTCGAGGTTGAGACATAAATTAGCTAGCACGACTTATAGCATAGGAACTATCAAATACATAAAGGAACTTCTGAATTAGTTGTCTATGTATTTTCAGGCATCTAATAAATATCCTCCTACCAGAACTTCAGATTGGGATCAATAGCCATAGTGGCAGGTTTACAACTTGTCATATCGTCTTCCATAAGAAGATCAATAACAAATTTTCTCTGGCTCATCACAAGCCCCATGTCTCTCATGGTAAATTCCAAACTGAGGAAATAATGAAGCAAGCCTAGATCCTTGATAAAAAAATGCCATCCTGAAAAGTTATCGGTATTCTTAATCCCTTGTAGATAATCACCAGTAACATTGATATCATTAACATAAACAAGAAAATCCATGTTACCTTCTGTGGTGCGGGACATGAAGAGAGTAATTAGCATTGCAATAAATTCCTATCATTGAATAACCTTATAAACTATGCTCAGACTGGTTAAGGCTATAGATAACCCTATTAAGTATGCACACCTTTTGAAACTACCCTTCAACAGTAAACCCAAGTAGTTATTACATGCAAGCTTCCTCCTGCAAATTAGCATACAAAAAATCGCTTTTCTCATCAAACTGTAAAAAAGCTAATCCTCGCTAACCAACATGGCAAGGAGAACTCAGAAAGAGGTATAACTGTTGAAGAGAGTATATCATGGTAGTCAACACCATAGGCTTAGGTAAACCTTTTTGCTACCAACATGACCTTTAAATTCCCATTCTACCATATGTTTTGTACTTCAAAGTGTACACCCACTTATAGCCTATTGTTTGTGCATCGCCACGTGTGATAACAAGAGTCCAGACGCCTCTGAATTGTAAAGGGCGACATCACTTCATCCAAATATGTATTCTATCAACAAGTCCCTCATAATGTCTTAAGATTCTCTACTACGAGAGACCGTCCACAAATTGTTGTATATCGATGAAAGCCATGCAAAAGTAAAGTAGCATGTAAATGGGTGAGTAGTGCACTTGCCTTCGCTCCTCCATAGCGCTATAGTTACACAAAATAATGCCGAGACGCCACTTAAAATCGAATAAGTTGAGTATCTATATCCTGCAAAGGAACATCCCATGAAAGTCCATGAATAAATAATTACCGACTTAGTAGATTTGGAAGGTTATGAGGTAAGGGGAAAAATCTTTATAGGCTTATGTCTCCGTGTATATACCTTATGAAAACGTTGATTGGAGTAATCATGCATAATAGATATAGTGACATGAGTCAGGACTCGCAAGAGGACATAAAAATGTCTTTCTCAGAATCAAAACAAGAAACATCTTAGACACATTGGATATGAAGTATTGATGGACTTAAAGAATGTGACACCAACCCTCACAAGAATCTTCCTACGAACTAGATCATAACACATGTATCCCTTCCCGGTTTTAAGATACCTAACCAAGATACACTTGGCAACTCAAGGGGACAACTTGTATTGCTGAGTAGGACTCAAGATATGGACAAAGAAAACACATCGAAAAATATAGAGGAACAGTAAACAAAGTTTTATAAAGGAAGATGACCTGCAAAGGAACATGTTCATCAATTGTCAATGAAGGCATATAAATGATTAAATAAAACATAAGATCACCATCTCATTAGCGGGAGTTGGGAGCATAACAATGAACTAAGACGATTTTGGTGACATCGATAATTTATCAAATTTTCTTTTCAACAACACCAATCAACTGAGTGGTATAAAGACAAATTTTGATGAAGCATCCCTTGTGACCTTAAATGAGTAAGAGACAAGGTACAAATCTCAAGAACTTTGTCAGATCTGACCTACTTTACATGAGTTGAAAATAAATTATTTAGTTCCAAAAGAAATATTCTATTACATCTCCAACTTCACATTTAATCTTATTTGGACATATATGAAAAGGAATCCAGAACAAGATAAATCTATGATTTTGAAGGTCGGTGACGTAACCAGAACCAATTATCAACTTGCTTGTAAACACGAGAAAGAATGACAAAGATGGCATGAAATTAAGTTATTTTGTAATATGTCAATTGTAAGGCTCAAAGCAAATTAGGTGCATCAACAACACAATAATTGTGTATTAGGAGTTATTTGAACCTTCCCATGTCTTGTAATAGATGAATGACACCCATAAACTAGGACAACAAACTATCCCAAAGAGGAATGGCTATTATTAGTGAAAATCCCTGCCAACAATATAGATAGCAGGAAGCACTAGAACTACTATGCACTTCGCATCATATCTAGAAAGACAACCAGTAAGAGCAAAATCTATACCTAATTGACCAGCAACATGATGCAAAATCAAGTAATGAAGACATAGATGGAAAAAAGGAAGAAGTAGCCATCTCCCTCAACAAGGACATTATATGTGTTTAATTCGGATCATATGTCATAGTAACTATTGTATCAATCTCTTCCGATATACTATGTGCTGAAGCTGCGAGACCATGTTTCTGCTAGTGTATATTGTGTGTATCGTATGACTCTGACAATAAGCATAGTGAAGTCCTGGTCTTCCAGGGCTATCCCCTTTGCCACTAAGTTTTTGACCATTGGTGCCTCTGTCATGTGAAGTGATCATAACAGGATAAGGTTGTACAAGGGCTACAAGGATGTTAATTTTGTTAAGTACCTTGAAAGCTTCCTCCATAGGTAGTATGGAGGCAATGGTAGGAATTGATTACATGTTGAATAATAGATAGGATCAAGTCCAACGAAAACACTCACACTACTAACATGTTCATGTAGGTCTCTTTTTCCATCAACATGGAGGAAGGCATCTATGTAGCTTCCCAAACATGACTCTCAAAGTAGCACCATACTTGACAATAAGTTATCTCTGATATATTCCTACAAAGATTTATCTTATTATTAATTAAGGATATCATTCACTAATTCAAGAGTGAGGAAATTCAACAACTAAACCATTAAATGACATTACCTTGTTTCCAAGAGCCACTAACTCTAGTTTTATTGACTAGTTGACGTTTCATAAGCACATATTACTTGTTATAGACCTCCATTGTGATCATGGATTATAGCACAAAGCGCGTAATTACATCCATCCATCATGATAATAAAACTATTATTCTTCATAGATTCAAATGATATGAGAGGTTGTTGCAGGCGATCTTGCACTGTTAACAAAAGAAGCGAAAATGAATAGTGTAGAAAGGAAAGAATGAATTACCCATTGTTGAAACCCTAGGATTCTCTTATATAGAATATACATGTAGGGCAAATTACATAAAGGAAACAGGGAAAATAAATATTACATAAAAGATACAAAAGGTAACATATATCTCACCAACCACCCCTCTCCTCAAGCTGGAGCGTAGATATCAATCAATCAAGGTCATCTTAGAGCAACATCTCTGGTAAGACCTTTTGGCTAGAGCCTTGGTAAGTACACCTGTTGTGTGATCTCTAGAGCTGACATGAGTAGCGGCAATGAGACCCTTCTGTATCATGCCACGAGTGTTGTGACAACCCAGCTCGATGTACTTGGTCTTTTCCTGAAAGGCAGGTTTGTTTGCAATGAAAAGAGCAGCTTGGTTCTCGCATTGGAGGTGCATGTGAAGAGACACCTCAAGAGTCAGTTCAATAAGAACAGAACTGACACACATCATCTTTGTACTAGCTTGCATCGTGGCCTTGTATTCCGATTCAACACTAGATCTGGCAGCCACAATTTGCTTCTTGCTCTTCTAAGATACTAGGGAACTTCCTATGAATACTGTGAAGCCAGAAGTAGACTTCCTTTCCTCAGGACATCTAATCTGCATATGCACATGATCATAACTGAAAGGGATGTACCTATGCTAAATAGAAGGCCAGTGCCAAGTAAGGACTTCCGATATCTTAAAATCATATGGACTGCATCCATATTTGCAAGGTTGCAAAAGTCGATAATCGGTACTCTACCGGTAGGGTCACTGACTAAGGATTAATCAACAGTCGGATGACTAATCGGATTTAGTTGGGCTTTAATATGTTTTTATTTTTAATTATTTTAAATACATAAGTCATTTTTATACATATATTTTTATATATTTACAAAGATTTTTATATTTTTTGTGTTATCATAATAAAAGAAAAGAAGTAATTGAATTTAAATAAAACATTAAGTATATTAGAGTGAGTTTCTTTAAAAAAGTAAAAGAATATGATACCTCTAAGCAAAATTTGATCGACTAATCAACCTAGTCAGAATTAGTCAATACTCAGTCGGCCACAACTCCGACTAGATTAGTCATACCTACTAGTCGAGTCAGTCGGGGGACTTTAGAATAGTGCATATGTGCATGTCTGGGGTGCATTATAAACTGCTCACTTTGCTCACAATAAAGGATATATCTGGCTTAGTGATGTTCATATACAGAAGCTTGCCAACATGCTCCTTGTACCTCCTCTTATCGACCTCCTCAGTGTCATCATCATAGAGCTTCATGCTCAGGTCCATATGAGTAGTGGCTGGTCTACAATCTGCCATGTTTGTCTTAGAAAGAGGATTCGTAACGTACTCACTCTAGGTCATCACAAGACCTA
>JAZKJV010005132.1:0-77997 GCA_037367405.1 Ottelia alismoides | reverse complement strand
TACTACCAGACACCTAACTTTACCACATATATGTATATTAGTTAAGGATAATAATCAAACTGACTACAGTATTTGGCAGTGTCACCCATGTCTCAAATTGATAGATAAGCATGAACATTCATCTCATGCAATCATATTTTATTGTAAATTTGCTTTTGTTTATGTGTTTTAATGGGTAAGAAGATTTGAAATTACTAACAGAATTAGGCACTGTGGAACTTAGCTTAAACTGTACTTCTTGGTGTTAAACACTGGAGTTAATTGGGGAGGGTTTGAAAATGGTGAAATTCAAAAAACAACTTTAGGCTTTAGCTGAAGTGGCAATGCCATTTTTCTAACTTTTAAGAAAAAAAGAGCATATGATGGCATATGATGAATATGTAACAAAATTGACAAAAAAACATGAAGCCATAAGTTTTTAACATTTCTTGAATGCATAAATAGCATAATTTTACTATCCTCTTGTGTCTAGCAACATAGGAAACTTGTAACATAAAGTTGCATAAAGTATCTCCTTTATTGCCATCCTCAACCCATGTACCAAAGGTACCAACTAACTTAGAACTCTCTGCTAATGGTGACTTTTTAGGTGGATTGGTAGTAAACTCTGCACGAACTTCACTTGACTGCAGAGCTTGTAGATTGATCATGATACTGAACTTGATTTTATACATTGCTTTGCAGTAAGGAACAAAATAGTGTGAGGAGGATGGAATTCACCCTATGTGATGAAGACATTCCTCAACTGTGGATCCAAATCGTGGATCCTTACCCAGGTTTGGGTGTATGTATTTATGCCCTTTGGGAGGCCTAGTTCAATGAGGCTGAGGCCAAGAAGTAGCCAGGAAAGCCTTCTATCAGAGTCAAAAACTGTCATTCTCATCTCAATTGTGCAAGTGAGAGATGCTCCAATAAGGGTCGCAATGAGAGTGCTCAAGGATCCGGTTAGGATAACTAGCCAAGGCTAAGACCCACTTGGAAATCCTACTCTAGCCATTCACCTCATTGAGGTCTGGAGATGGTGATGCATATCAGTGTGTTTTCGCCTGGCCTAACAAAGGAACGAGGCGTAAGGGTTGACAGGGTTGGCTTTCCTATCTTGAGGTTTGGCAACCTTGTCCAAGATCCACTAGATCTCATAGGTCTTCTATGTTGAGTTACTTAGCCTTCTGGCATGTATGCCCCTCATATCTCAAGGGTGTCAAGGGACTTCATGAGAGGTCGTATACACCACCTTCATTGTGATTCTCAAACCCTTCAGCATATGTCTCTCATAACCCCATTATGACTCGGCACGGTTAAAGGCAAGGCCCTAAATATCGGTTTCGGTCACCATTTCAGTGCCGACCAAAATAGAATTTTGATAGAATTTCGGTGGAATTTCGACCGAAATTTCAGTCATTTCGGTCATTTTTTGTACTAGGACCCCCATATTTCGGTCATTTCGGTCGAATTTCGATTTCGACTGGATATCGATATTCAACGGAAATTCGACCAAATTTCGCTGAAATTTGAGGACATGGTTAGAGGAAAGCAGTGTCTCCCTTATCACTGAGTTACTCAGCCCTCCCAGCAAAAGTTTGCTCAAGGTGTGGTACAATAGCCTTCCAGAAAGAATTGACTAACTCTTGGCACTTGACACTCAAATTGTGCTTCGCACTCAACCTCAAAATATGTATATACTTCTGTCCCCGCAAGTCAACTATGATAGGCTTTCTTTTTATACAAGATATACCTTGTATGGTATTAGTTTTGTTATCTCTCACTGCCACCATGTACAAAAAATGGTAACTACGGGTACTATGAGGTTTTCTTCCAAGCATATAGAAATGACATTAAGGTGTGCCATCCAATGAATGGTTGTCAGCAATAATTGTCCCGATAACCATGCTTCTGTCCCCGCAAGACAACTATGATAGGACTTTCTTTTTATACAAGATATGCCCTTGCACGGTATTAATTTTGTTCTCTCTCACTGTCACCATGTACAAAAATGGTAACTACAGGTGCTATGAGGTTTTTCTTTCAAGCGTATAGCATCGACATTAAGGCGTGCCATCCAATGAATGGTTGTCTGCAATAATTGTCCCGATAACCATGCCTTCCCCGAATATCGTGCCTTCAACCTTCCAACAAATAACTTACTACATGGATAACTTCTATGCATGAAAGGGAGCAATATGTAGGAACATGAATCTAGCACAAATACATTGGTATTTGGTACATGCCAACCAGCTAATCGCCAAAAAGACATTGCCTACGTCATTTGGTACATGCCAACCACTTTATTGGACTTTATCAGAATGTAAATACTTGACAGGAGCAGAGAAAAAATTTGTTATCTCATTAATAAATGATTTAATGGCAGACCCAGCCTTAGACTTATTCTTTAACAGGAAAACCCAAGAAAGTCTAGAGTAGTCATCTACAGTAACTAGATAAAAAGTGTCCCTAATGATCAGGGACACGACTCGGACCCCAAATATCTTAAGTGAAGGAGCTCAAACAACTGAGAACTACTCCGACTGGACGAAACGGAAATGAAGAATGGTGATGCTTCCCAAGCTGGCATGCCTCACACTGGAAGGAAGATCGCGTGGATATCTGTAGGAGGGCGTGACATGGCTTCTGCAGAGGAATGTGGCCAAAATGAAGGTGTCACATATACGGTAAGACTGGTTTAGAAGGAATATTATAGGCACTAGCATGAGAAGGTTGGACCAATCTGTAGATCCCCCGCTACTCAAGCCACATCAATCACCATGCTCGTGAGTATGTCCCGAAACACTAGAGAAGAGGGATCAAAAATAGCATGACAATGTAGATCATCTGTAATCTGACTAATAGAAAGCAAAATCATCTGAAAAACACATTCTGTAGGCACATGTATTGCGTCAAATGCACCTCCCTTGTCTTGTGATGGGTAAGTGAACCCAATTTGCAATGACTACCCATTTACTAGGAGGTATAGACCTGTAAGACATGAACTAGGCTCTGTCTCTAAACAGATGGTGAAAAGCATCAGAGTCCATGATCCACTCTGTCATAGTTGCACAGCTACAACCAGTAAAAGCATATGTGATATCTGAAGAGCTCGAAGAGGCTCTAGCTGCAGTTGTAGTATATGTAGATCTTGTAGTGGTAGTGCCAACCACTGGAGTCAAGATCTCTCATATATGATGATGTCTTCAAGACATGGATCTACCTGAGGAGTTGTAGTATCTGAAGGCTCAATCTGCTCCGCCATAGGAGCAGATGCAGGGTATCTATGCTTCTGATAGCATGTGTCCTCAAAGTGTCCTAGACGACGACAGTAGGTGCAGGGATCACGTTGACGTCCACCACCTCTGCCACAGGGACTACGCCATCTGAATTAAGTAGAACCTCCTCTGCTGCGAGAAGCAACCATCATTGATGAAGTTGTGTGGTGGCAGCAGATGGAATAAGAAGCCTGCTGAGACGACTGTAAGCCTCCTCCATGAAAGGTATGGCCAACCCAATAAGGAGTTGTGCTCAAGTTGCCTCATACTCTAGGTCAAGCGCAGCCAAGTAAACTCCAACCATCGTGGAGTACATGTATGCCATCTGTTGCTCTGTGGAGGTCATAATCGGCATGAAGCTGTGAAGCTTCTCGAACATGTCACGAAGCGAGGAGTAGAACGTGTGCAGTGGACAGCATGACCTCAAATTTCAGCGAAATTCGGTCGAATTTCTGTCGAATATCGATATCCAGTCGAAATCGAACTTCGACCGAAATGATCGAAATGACCGAAATATGGGGTCCTAGTACAAAAAATGATTGAAATGTCCGAAATTCCACCGAAATTCCATCGAAATTATGTTTTGGTTGATACTAAAATGGTGGCCGAAACCGACATTTAGGGCCTTGGTGGACAGGTCATTCTGCTTTGCCATGTATATGTTAAACTGAAGCTGAAGAATATTGGCCTTCTTCTTCGCTTGGGCATAAGTAGACGCCAGAGTATACCACATCGCCTTGGCGGTGGCTAGTTAAGAATATCATTGGATATCTCTGTTGTGAGGGTCTCGGAGAGCCAAATACGTGCATACACATCATCTTGCTTCCACGAAGCATTGTCACTGCTCTTGTCCATCGGCTCTGGCTTCGTCAGAATGTGCTCCTTATTATTGCACTGCATAAGGTTCAGAAACTTCATGAACAACAACTCATAGTTGGTCACAACTATCCTCACGATGGGAGTCGGGTCCTTCAAGGCACTGGACAAAGAAAAGATATCACTCTTGTTTTCTGACGTAATAGAAAAACGACTGAAAGCGAAACTCGACTGATGAAGTAGACCGATTTGGGTGAGTCTACACAATCATATGGAGGATTGGTTGTACGTGCAGACTCATATAACCATACTCGTCAAAATCCTCGATCCGCGGTAAGGTTGGAAAACGTGATTTAGAGGTCTGAAAACACTTTTTCCGGTGAAAATCTTATCTTCGACATTGGAGAGGAAATAAGGTGTCTTCGTAGATCGTTTGTGGCACTGAGAGGCGTGAGGGGTCGCAAGGGACCGTGCTAAGGCGAGCAGGGTCGTCGCGGAGGTATTGTGGCTCCCTTGCAGCAGCGCTGGAGCCTTTATTGGTTGTGGTTGCAGTGTTGTTGCTGCTACGGTTGTTGTGGTGACATGCAGGGCCCTGGCGACTGCGGCAGCGATCGGCGTAGATGCGGTGGTGGTGTGCGAGGAGCACGGGGGGGCGTGCGGAGGCTTGCGGGTGGGGGTTAGGGCACATGTGGGGTACTCGAATTCTGATATAGGATCGTCGCTCGGATACCATGTTGAGGGAAAATAA
Organism: Ottelia alismoides; assembly: GCA_037367405.1. Taxonomy (NCBI): domain Eukaryota; kingdom Viridiplantae; phylum Streptophyta; class Magnoliopsida; order Alismatales; family Hydrocharitaceae; genus Ottelia; species Ottelia alismoides. The sequence goes on along the minus strand of JAZKJV010005132.1, from coordinate 73,173 downwards.
TGAATTGCATTCTCATAAGGTCCTAAGATTCTCTTATATAGAGGAGAGACTCGTTCGGTTAATTATATAATGAAGACGAAAAGAATAGAAAGTAGATAAAAGAGATAAAAGATAGAAAATATCTCAACACAAAAAATAAGGGTATGAGTGTTAATGGAAAAGCTCGAAAGGTTACAAGTGTAAAAATCCATTATTTAAAAATAAAGCTTTATACTTTATTTTATTTTGGTTTTAAACACTTGTATGACCAATTTTATATCTTTTTTATTTAGATGGATGAGATAGTAATAACTTAAATTATTGATTTTTTATCAAACTTAAGTTATTTGATTAAAATACATTTGTAAGTTAGATTTTTTATATAGTGTAACTTCTAATTTTTAAAAATATATAAATTTTATATGACTTATAAAGAATAATAATAAGTTAGAAAGAAAATTATGAGTGGGATCTCTACTCTAGAGTTCATTGAATCCGCATGAAAACCCTGAGCTGACCATATTAAGAGTTCGAAAACCTTTTAAACAATGACCGCACACATGTACACCTCGAACTAGTAGAGTTTGAAATCTGGACAGGAAAACTCTACATAATACTCCTCCTTTCTCCCATAATTGCCAGAAAAGATGGCGTCAACAAAGTTGGGAGAAGATATGAAGTGGGGTATCAAAAACCAAAAAGTCGATCCCTTTTTTTCGTGATCTTTTTTCTCTTTTTTGCAAACATTTTTTCTTGTGTGCATATTTTCTTTCTTTCTTGTTATACATTAGCCTTCTCTCTATCAATCATTTCTTTTCGCACGATTTTTTTATATGATACCTTTTTTTCAAAACCACTATGGCCCAATTAAATCCGTGTTAGGAAAGGTTTAGGACATGATGGCATTCCTATAGAAGTTTGGAGAGTTTTAGGTGAGTGTGATTTGACTTGGGTTACAAATTTATTCAATGTTATTTGGCGAAGCAAGAAAATACCTGAAGATTGGAGGAGAGGCATTGTGATGCCTCTTTAGAAGAACAAAGAAGACATTCAAAATTGTTCATATTATAGAGGTATCAAGTTGATGAGTCACACTATGAAAATTTGGGAATGTGTGGTCGAAAGAAGGTTGAGGCAACTTTCCAAAGTAAAAGAAAATCGATTCGGATTCATGTTAGGTCGCTCAAGTATTGAAGTCATCCATTTGTTGAGGAGAACAATGGAGATTTATAAAGCTAAAAGGAAGAACCTCCATATGATTTTTATTAATTGGAGAAGGCTTGTGATTCTGTCCCACGAGAGATATTGTGGAGAGTATTGGAGAAGAGATAAGTATATGTCGTATGCATTATCCTCATCAAAGATATGTATGATAGGGCTTCATCTTGTGTAAGGATACAGTCTGGGAAGACTGACTATTTTGACATTAACATTGTTCTGCATCAAGGTTCGGCGTTGAGTCCATTCTTTTTTACTTTGATTATGGACGAGTTGACAAGTCACATTCAGGATGAGATACCTTGGCGTATGTTATTCGTCGATGATATTGTGTTGATTGATGAGACTAGAGATGGACTAAATGAGAAGCTTGAGGTCTGGAAACATGCATTGGAGATTGTTAGAGTATGCATCATTTATATGTGTAGATGGGTAAATAGATCCTTCCAAGATCCATTTACCACAAGCAGAGTTTAGTCCCACATCTACCAGTAGTAGGACATGGAGAGTCTGTGGAAGCTATATAAGAAGCCCCAAACCTCATGTATCTGATGAGAAAGTTCAATAGAACAACCAGCCCTTTGAGGTGTTCTCTCATGATTCCATCCTGCTCCTTAGGGAGTAGAGTTCCACGTTAAAATCTCATGTTCTTCATTGTTTATAATTCCATTATTTCTGATACGCTTTCGCATTTTTTATTTTCTTACCAGAGCGGGTCGTTCTTGGTTGATTTTGAAGGTTGTTCTTGAAGGATTTTTTTCCATTGTTCAATATTGTCCCATGTTCGAGTTTCAGTTTTAGGATTTTCTTGAAACCCTAGTTTACAAAGATCAAGAATCATTTGATTTTTTCTGCAAAATCGAGAGAATTTTTTTTGGTTTTTCTGGAACCCTAGTCTTCCAGAACATATCTGCAGGCAAGCCCATAAGCGGGTTTTCTTCCTTATTCATCAAAGAAGGTTCTTCCTCTGCATGGTCGACGATGCAACATATTTTCCCTTTACCCTTAGCATCATTCTCCATCTCCATGGTCCCTCACAATTCTAGGCGGAGGCGGTGCGAGACCCCACTCTCTATTCAGATTCAGTTCCAGGAGCAGCCCCATCTTCAGTTCGGCAGCAGACCTCAAACCGCCAGCCGCAGGCCTTGAGGTCCATTCATGAGGCCGCGGATTGCCCGATGTCACCCTCTAACTCCGCCCTCCAACTCTGAATGTAACGTCGCAGCTACAGGCAGGTGGAACCTCCATGTGGCGATGGCCACCATCTCCAAGCGCCTCCCCTCGAGCGCACCTTCAAGATCGAAGCGAAGGTGCTTCGATCTCCTCACCCCTCCGATCGGGTTCTCAAGCGGCGAGACTTCATTCCATTGTGGGGGCATCGAGATCACCCGCACCATCGAGCTCTGCATTTAGCAGAAGCTCGATCTTTCGGCGGTGAGCCCTAACCCTTCAGGCGGAGGACTCTCCAGGAGGAGGAACACATCTCCCCGCATAAACGGTGTCACCCACCTCGCCACAGATCTCCAAGCGGAGGCCCCTTGAGCTCCCAACAGTAGAAACCCCCATCGGGGTGGCGCGTGAGAGACCAAGCCCCCATCAATTTCTTTTGCTTATAAGTAGGGCTAAGATTGAATATATGGAGTGCACTTTTGATGGAAGCATTGTGAAGAAATCGAGGTGAAGCTTGGTGACGATAACATTCAGAAGAGAGATTCTTTTAGATACTTGGGATCTATTTTGCAACATGATGGGGAAATTGATGGAGATATTACTAATAGAATAAATGTGGGTTGTCTAAAGTGGAGAGGAGCCTCTACCGTTCTTTGTGATAGAAAATTCCTTTAAAAATCAAAGGAAAATTTTACGAAGCAGTTGTAAGATATGTCATGCTCTATGGATCTGAATGTTGGCATGTGAACTATAGACATGTGCAGAGAATGGTAGTAGCAGAAATGAAAATGCTAATGTGGATGTGTGAAACGTGAAGATCAGATTCGGAATGATGCAATCAAAGAAAAAGTTGATGTAGTTCCGATCGAGGATAAGATACGAGAAAATCGCTCAAGGTGATTTGGTATTTTGCAAAGGAGGTCAGCTAATGCACTAGTGAGGAGATACTAGTTTTGGGATGTTGAGCCGACTAAGAGATGGCGAGGAAGGCTCAAGAAGTATTGGAATGAGACTATACAAAGGGATCTTAGTTTTTTGGATCTAAGACTGAGAATAACCTAAGATAGATCTGAATGGAGGCAAAGAATCCATGTAGTCGACCCTACTTAATGCGGGAAAAGGCTTTGTTATTGTTGCTACACTACGACCCAATTAGACTCAATGTTTCTCAGCTACGTTTTTTTCTTTGAACTGGGCTTCTTCCCAATTACCAATTGCATCCCAAATACCTATTCTCCCCCTCCGATTTTTATAATGCACAGCAGCCCTATTGGGCTTGGAAATAAAAAAAAGGCACCCCCCCTCTTTTCTCATCATTTAGGATTCCCATCGAAGGAAACCCATCTCACGATATATGTCGCATTGATGGAAACCCATCTCACGATATGTGTCGCCCCCTGATAAGTGTCCGAGAATCTCGCGAAGGAGATGTTGTCACTAGAAGGGTAGGCTGGGTCGATGTCGCCTTTGGAGCTTGAAATATTTAAGGTGATGTCGTATAGGGGCTCGGCCTGGAGTTGGAGTCGGTTGGCACCTGGAGGCTCGCTTGGAGGCTTGCCCTTTGGAGGTGCAGCGAAACGATTCCGAATGTTGCTTCATCGGAGATATGTGCCTAGAGGCAATTGGGCTTTGCTTGAGGAGGATCCACCGTCTGAGGTACTGTCTGGAGTCGTGCAAATGGAAGGCTTGCGCGATGGTGCGATTGCCACCGCATGAGTGCTTGTTGGAGAGGTTCACCTGGAGGTGATGGGGACTCGCCCAAGATGGCTTGACCTTCTTCGAACACAATAGTAGGGTTCCAGTCGGGAACCCATCACTTGGAAGAGATGAAGGATGGTGTTGCCTTGCGCAAGGAGAAGGTGCGGGGAGATCAGTGTCGCCTTGCAGCCTCTTTTCTTCGTAATGTTGTTTCCATGATGAATACTTGATCAGGGTCGATCGGGGAGATGATGGTGGCTTGATATAACCCAAAATTAGGGTTCCTTGGAACCCTAAACTTTTCTCGAACTTGGCAACATGTTCTTTTGAACCGTCGTGATAATCGGTCATGCAGAATCAGGATTTAGAAACCCAAGAGTTCTTCTTGAAATTGAAGAATCGCAAATATGAACAGAACTCGAATGATAATAAACCATGGAAATAATAAGAAATTAATCTTCAAGAATAAAATCCCAAAATCGAACCCGCTCTGATACCATGTAGAAAACGAGAATGTAGGAAGCATATCAGATATAAAGGAATATAAAACAGTGGAGGAACACCGGATATAACATGGAACCCTACTCTATAAGGAGCGGGATGAAGCAAAGGGAGAACCGCCTCAAAGGGCTGATGTTTATAATAATCTCTCTCAATTGTTACTGGTGGTATGGGACTTCTCATATAGCCCCATCAGTCTAACCAAGTCCTAGTCACCGACGATGTCGGACTAAACCTGTGGGTGTGGTAATTGGACCCTGAAGGGATCCAATTACTCATTTATGACACATACTCTGACAGTCTCCAATGCCAATTGGGAGAAATGTAGTTGAAATGTGACCCTCCTCTCCTGGGTTAGGACCGAACGGGTGACTTCTCAACAAGGATAGGTTTATCTGTTAGGTTCCTCTCCAGCCTCCGATATCTGGCTACAGAGGGCTGCTATGCCACAGCATTGGTAAAATAGTGAGGATGAGTCCGACTTTATTGGTGGCTTCCCTAGATGCAGCATCTGCTTGCTGTCTCTGCTGGGAAGGTCGTCCATGCATTACAGACCCACCAACCTTTTTTGATGAATTTCTATGAATATTAATATTGAAATTGCCTGTCAGGAACCAGATTTGAACGGGTGACACGAGGATTTTCAGTCCTCTGCTCTACAAACTGAGCTATCCCGACTCGATGACTTTTCCTATATTATCTTACTAAAAGACCGATGTTTATGTCGGGGATGAAAATCTCACTTAGTCCCTGGAATTTCTTGTATCTTCAAAAATCAAGAAGACTTTCTTTGAGAAGTGTAAGGGTAATGATATGGGCTCTGAATGGTTCCATAATGAGGACTATTTGTCCATATATGTTGATTTCTATGTGCCACCAAAAACGGAAGATGGGATAAGATAGAAGCATTTCAGTTCTTGTGAAAGAGTAGAATGAACGAGAAATGTGCATTACAGATCCGTTGTTGTTCCAAGATGGACATTTCAACAGCATAACTAAAATATTGTGAGTACATGCAATATTTCATTTACATACAGTATTGTTAAATTGGTTTTTAATTAGATTATCGAGCAATGAATAACTATGTTGCTTGCGACGTGCATTTTCTCGCTAAAATGTCTCTATAATAAGTGTCTTCTTTAAGCCAATAAAAGATTATATGCCTTTATAATGATGTCACGTTTCTGTATATCGCTTTAGTGATCTCTTTATGCAATAATATTAATTGAATCGACAAGGAGCTTGCGACCATAGTGTATATTTCTGCTGTACTTGTTTGTTTTTCCTTCAAGCCGGTATCGGTATTTGGTGCTGTGCAGAAATATGACACTTTGTATACCTGCAGATTAATAGCCATCTGCGAGGACATTTATGCAGCAAGAGCAGAGGGTGAGTTAGAAGTTGAAGAAGTCCTTTACTGGACCCTGGTAAAAATATACAGGTCACCCCATATGCTCCTGGAGTATACAAAATCCGATTAGATAGAGCTTTACGGAGCACAACTAATACTGGAACCCATTTGATTTCTCTAACTTCAAGTGTGTATTGGAGGACTCATTAAAGTCCAAACACCACTCGAGGAAACATTTATAGTGGATAGACAGGGCGAGTTGCAGTTTATACCTGTATATAAGGAATCATGATTAAGTTAGGAGCTATAACCTTGAAGGTAAATTGCATTGCCGAAGTCTCGTCCGAAGATTCATCTAATCCAGAAGCCTGTATACTTCCATGTACATGTTATTTATTCTGTAAATAGACATAGAGTACAAGTTGGTATAGAAAAACTGGCTGAGAAGGTGGCCTTATATTAGTTCTTGCTTTTATCGATTGGCATGCTGTGGTAGCCGTACAAATCCTCATCTGACTATCAGATGTCGCTGTACTGAATAAGTCACTGTGCAGATTACAATATCAAATATTTCTCTTCTTAGAGATCCAAAGTAAACATTTCACTTGCCACTGTCTAACATGCTTAAGAATTCTATGCATTTTCATTCCCATTGTGCAGTGTGCTTAAGAATATGTACCTAGACTTGAAACTCCATTCACTCGAGTTAATCATAATGCAAATTGAGTACATCCACTGACCTACATAAAATGCTTCCTAGAGTTGGATGAGATTTACATGGTTGTCGCTAAAGATTCGAATGGCTTCAGATAATGGGTGTGAGACAAAAGAAACATACAGTGTTCCCCATAAATGGAAGTCTAGTGGCTTGTTTATGTATTGCATCCAAGTTTTACTTTGCTAATAGGGAAAGATTGCGCAGTGGTGGTACCAGTGACAGATAATTGTGTGCTCATGAGGTAAATTTTGATTGACTGCATATTGTGGGTTGGATGGGTATGCTTTTACTGTCAGTTTTCTACTGTCCTGTTTAATGCGGTAACGCTGACGATATGCTAATGTCTAGGTGTTTTGTATGAATGCACGCTATCGCCATTGGTCAAGTGGCCCTGTTTGTAGCAGCAAATTTGCTTTACATTAGCCGCAGTTTTAGTTGCGTATTTCTGAAATTCTTACCTGATATCTTACCTGATATTGTGATTTGTAAGGTGGGATGATATCATGCCCTTCCTTGAAGGACAAGCATAAAACAAGTGAGAGGGATTGGCCCCCCATCTCCAGATATAGTTTCATATCCACCTTATGATAGTTACTTGTTAGTCATGCAATGTGCAAAAATAAACTTAAAGAGACAAGGGAGAGCTACTTGTCGAATTGGTATTTCGTAACATTTTATACTTAATAAATTTTCATGATTATATAAATATGGCAGTTTTTAGAGCTATTTTATTTACTTTCTACTCTAGGGTGTCCTTGCAAGGGACATGAATCCTTTGTGATGCCTCAAATGCATCACGGGGTGTGATTGCTGCCTATTGATGCAGGTCCTACCTATAGGATGATGTTATATTGATTGTCTGTGAACTTTCTCTAAAGAAGCAATTGAAGCCGTTAGAAATCTCATTAATAATAATGATATTTGAGTTTTTTTAACTATATATATATTCATATATAATTAATAATCTATAAAAAAATTGGCATGTAATACAAATACATATAAACATCGCACAAGTCCAAATAGCATGCTTGTGCGAAATCATTTTCTCCTCATTCATGCATCATGTATGCCCGTGTAGAATGGAAAATATATAAAAAATTAATAAAATCAAATTGAGTTAGCAAGTTGACCCGTGCTTGATTCGAACTCGACTTGATATCCGTAAGGAGTCATTTGTCCGATTCAAACTCGTAATCAATAGCTATTCTAGCCCAGCTCATGACCTCTTATTGAAATGAGTTTGATTCTAGCTCATCGAGCTCGAGCTTAGTGTAACGGATCTCGTGGAATGATCGAATGGTCAAAAACCATCGCTAGCGGTTGCGCAAGGGTCGGATCTCTCAAAGACCCCGATTAAAGGGGTGGACGACGTGAGGGCATATGACATATAAATACCTCATTTAGGAGGAGAATGGTATACAGCAACTCGATTCGAACCTGGCTATCAAGAGCCTCCTTCCGACCCAATCCCTGATCTCTCATCTCTCTATTGTTCTCTCTCTAGAAAGTGGTTGGCGCCATACCTCAACTCATCCTCGACAAAAGGTCTAGTCTCCTCGGCTCTAGAAACTTCGTGTCTATTAGTATTGTCTGGTTAATATAATATCATATTTGTTATTTATTACAGGTTAATATAACGATGATTTAACCTATTGACATTCGTTGAAATTTGTATTAGAAATTTGTATTGATCATTGTTAAATTTAAACAATTATAATAGGAATAAAAAGAGTCAATGAATATACAATGTTATGCGAATATTCATTGTTATGCGATTTATTATCAGGGATATGGTAACAAAATATGGTAATCATTGTGAAGATTCAACCAAAGAATAACATTTTGTTGCAATGAGCGTTTAAAATCCATTCCATTAATTTTATCTTATTGTATGGTCGGTGCCATACCCTAAATTCCCAGTCTGCCCTTACTATCCATTTTATCTTATTGTATGGTCATACTCCAGTCTCATTATCAACCAAATTTGAACCATATTATATGTATCCAATCAACCCCAAGGGTGGATTTCCATTTTTAGGAAAACCCGTAGACTTTCAGTATTTAACATTTCAAATATTGTCTTATGTAGGTGCATGTCTTAATATCGATTCCCAAATTCTTTTCCATTCCTCCTTCCATGCATCCATGATGGTGCAAATATATGTAATTTGTACTAGGACACTATATCGAGGGCATGTCCTTATGAAAGTCACTAAGTTGACATTAAAGATTTGTCCTCACTCATGGTTACAATGAAAAAATTATCGAGCGTCACTTAACGATCGCTTGACGAGTTTGTTGTTACGATGATTTTGTGCTCACGAAAAAAATTAAAAAGCGGGTGCAATATGATGGAATTACTTTCTTATCTTTGTGATTACACCCTCTCCTCTCTTCATTTTTAACAGTTAGCCACCTCCCCGGGTACTCCTTCACTCTTTTCTTTACTTTTGCTCTCTGATGATGGATGCCTCCACACCCCCCCTCCCAGCCCTCTATAGGTTCGTCCCCACTTCTTATTCCTCGTGCAATTCTTGTAGTTTGTGCTATGGGGCCCTTCTCGCGAACCATCCTAGGCATCCCTCGTTTCCTGCCATCATGCAACCGCATTCCTCTAACTTACAATCCTTATCCATCCTTATTCCTCCTAACTTACAAATCTTATATATCATTATTCCTCATGTGCCAACCAAACAGAAAATATGGAATAACTACCTTTTATCTATCCTTATTCACCCTTATTTGTCCTTATCTTCTCCTTCCAAATAGATAAAAATGGTATCTTATCCCTTCACTCTTATTCACCCTTATTTCTTTGCAGAACGACCCCTAAGAAGCACATGTGAGTTGTTGGAGTCACTCTTTTGCATATATGATATTCCTCGCTCTCCTCATCTTCAAACGCTGACCAGGCCCCATGTAAGGCAGCCTGAACCTCCATCCACTCACTTCCCTCCACCCCTTTCTTTCATATTTTTACATGATTTTATATAGGGAAAATGAGGTTAGGCCTTAGGGGGAGCTAACTTGGCTCCCATGCCCCAGTTTCTCATATTTAAAAAAATGAATCTGTGAAAAATCATCGCTATATTCCTATATTATAGCACTCAAGTTTCATGAGAAACAGAGTCTCCTATGACCTAGACAATCATTTTTACCGATCGTAGAACTGTCGAAATCGACCATGTCTGGATGGAGATCGTAGAAGTCTCTGTTTCACACGAAATTTGAATGACATAATATAGGACTATAATGATGAAAATTCACGGAAGCATTTTTCAAAAAAAATAAAAAAATATGGAGAAACTGGGATGGAGGAGCCAAGTTAGCTCCTCCTTGGGGCAGCCCTATTATATATGTATGTTATCTTTTCGGTTAACTTGAATGCTTGTGCGTGCGTGTTATATTATATGTGTGCATATGTATGCGTATATAATTAATATGTGTATTTATGTAATAGGTTTGTGTGTGGGTGATTAATTATGGGTGTGTATAGTATGTGTGTGCATGTGCATGAGTGTGCATGTGTGTGTGTGAGCATGCACAACATGCATGTGTATGTGTGCATGCGTCGATCTTTGTATTCGTATATGCATGCGCATTGCATGTTTTGTGTGCATGTCCAAATTTCCCATCATCCATAGTAATAATAAGTTTATTTATATTCCTTCTGAATTTATTCTTATTGCATCTTGTATTTAATAATATATATATATATGAAAATACAAAGATATGTGAAAAATACCAACATCAATAATCGGGAAGAAAGCTCGGACCTTAATTTGTTAAATCCCAACTTCTCGAACTATGATAATTTTTATAAAACTTCAATTCATTTAAATTCACCTTTAAATTTCAATATATATATATAATGTAAATTTCTAAAAAAAAAATCCAAGAATCTAGAGGTGAAAGCGTGAAGTTTCTTGATTATGGATCCTTTTATCCAATTATCATAAATAAATAGAATTTTATTGATTTTATGCTCTTTAATTCATCTCTTATTTACTTAATTCTTTTTGTGCCCAGTCAATAAAAATATTTTAAAAAATATAAAAAATCAAAAATCTGGTCATGCATATATATGAATGAAATCAAAACTCTTATTGACAATATGCCAAACTTCAAAGTCCAATATCTCATGCATATTATCTCCGATTCAACTTTGCTCACCTTTAAAATTGAAAAAATAATAATTTACATTTCAAAAATACTTTGGGTTTGAGTAGGATTTATATGTGAATGAGATTTTGGGACCTTATTGTGTGTGTGTGTGTGTTTATTGGATTTTGAAATTCAATAAATTATACAAGGTGCATTTTAGTCCATTTTTATTTATTTTTATTTTTGTTCATATTTCTTAATTTTTTTCATACAAAAAATATAAAAATGACAAAATATTTCAAAAATGAAAGAAACAACAATAAGAACATCATGTACATGAGTTTTTTTACCGATAAAAATACAACCCTTATTTCTATATTGCAAATATAGTAAAACAAAATCCATAAAAAATAAATAAGGGCCTAAAATATTGTACTGAAAAATAAAAATAAAGAAGTACAAAGTGCATGCCTAATATACCTATTAGTTGAATTAAGAAATGCTTAAAATAGTATACATCTTTGATCTTTACACTTTTTCTATTTTCCTAGATATTTATAATTTTGGAGGATTTATAAAATACCTGAATGTTCAAAAAATTGTCGTCATCCCCTTTCTTCTTCTTTCCCACTAGACCATACCCTCCATTTGTTCCCTCGTGGACAATTGGCTACCTTCCATGCATCCGCGCGACTTCTCATGTCAACTCCATGACCTGGGAGCTACCTTAATTTCTTGTTACGGCATCCATCTCTCAATTACACCTCACAACTACTCCTCTCTCCACCTACAAAGCTTAAGAGACCTTATCAAATATATGTGCCATTACCCAGAAAGACGCAAGATTCCCAAGCTCAAGTGACAATGGAGGCTTATTGAGTGCATAGAAGCTATTAGTTAGAGAGAAGAAACCTCTGATAAGATTCGAGGATGGTCCTTACCATTGTTGTATCCTCCTTCGACAGCTACTTAGCCTCTCATTTTATCGATCAATGGAAGCCAAGAATAAGGTGTGTTCAACGACACCCCTTCTAGTCACTTCCAGGTTTTATCTTCCTCATTCTCTACTATTCTTTCTTCTTCTTTGTAACATTCTGGGCCCTAAACCCGATCTGCAATTGGGAATTACTAACCCATACAACATGTTGGGCTTGGACTCAATTGGATCTATTGATCACAGTCAACATGTTTAAGCCCAGGTTGATTAGTAATAACATCCACTGCTTATAAGTTACTATCACACTCTGTGATTACTAGATGGGTACAATGTTTGGGGTCTTATAATCACCCCTACTTATATTGGCAATGTCCACGTTGCGTAATTACCTATGATCTATTCCCAGTAACATTGGCAGCTTCATCTCTTAGGTAGTCATTTCCTCCTAACTCTATGCTGGTGGTGGCTCCACCTCCTATGTAACCCTTTCCGTTATTAGAGGGGATCTGCTCTGTTACCATATGTAACGTCTCGGTTCCTAAACACAGACTGTTATTGGAGATTACTGGCACAGACAATATGTTGGGCTTGGACTCAAATGGGGCCCTTCACCACAGCTCAAAATGCTTAAGCCCAGATTGACTAGTAGTAGACCCAACTATTATAAACTATTACTACATCTTGTGGTTACTAGATGTGGTACCATGTTTGGGCTACTACATTTTCTTCATTGATTTTGGTTCTTTACTACTTATTTCAATAATTTTTTCCTTTATTCTTATTTTCCTTTGATTTTCAATCCAAATTCAACATGTTACACCCCTTTATCATTTCTTCTTATATAATCTTCCCATTTCCAGTAAAATTTTTTGGTAGGAGCTTATTCCCTTCTAATTCACTTTGCTCCTAGGGAAACCCATCTACATCATAGGTGCAATTAGTGTTGGCTTTTTGTTACCACATTGCTAGAAATCCGATGCTCTATGAATACTTAGAATTTATATCTTGATTTCTTTTTGTTATTGACCCTAACAACTACGAGAGAGATAAATTGATCATCCGTCTTCAAAATATGAAGCTCGTGAACCTTTCTAACACTAATAGGCTCATGGTGGAGATGAGGAGATGATTTGATCTCCTTTGTTCCTTTTAGTTCAAGGTTGAAGATGACTCACAAGTAGTTGGCGTGCCAACACAACAGATGGCTCGAATCGCAATGTTGTTAGTTAATGTATAAGTGGGGAGATTGTTAGTACACGAGCATGTGTATTTTGATAATAACGGAACATGTCTTAAAAACTTATAGCTAGGTAAAGAGAAGGAAAGCTATTGGACCAGGAACAAGCTCAAGCCTGGGGAGCTCAAACCTAAGTGAAGAAGAAGCTAAGAAGCTCAACGGAGTTCAAAGCCAAGGAACTTCAGCTGAAGCTCAAGAACGGATCTCAAGCTGAAGGAGAAAATGAAGCCTTTTCTTTCATTGAGTCAAGCATGTTGCAATTTTCCTTGATTGTAATAGACCTCAAAGATATTGTATATTGCATTTCATTTAATTGTCCTTGATTGTAAAAGAACTCAGAGATCTTGTATATTGCATTTCATCCCTTTGACTTTGACTTTCAAGTCGAAGAGTCAAGTTGATCGATTAATCATTCTGACAAAATCGACCACACCTAATCGTTCAAGTTATGAATTATAATGGATATATTTTGCTCGATCAACTTGATCTCTCATTGATCATATTCTAATTCTGATCGATCGTCTAAATCCACATGATCCATCATATGATTCTGATCGAATCGATCATATTTCATTTCAGGAGGATTAATGAAGGGAATTTCATCTCTATTTGTTCACAACAACTAACTTTTCAAAGCCAATGGCTATGGAGACTTTAAGACTATAAATAGGACTCCATACTTAATTCTACAACACACAACAAGAGCAACAAGATTCTTTACTCTTTGCTTTCCACTCTAAACTCTAAGAAAAAGATCACAGAGTTATTTTCTATTTCGTTCTTCACGCTTATAGCTCAAGTGTTCTACGATCAATAGTTGCAAGCACTCTCCTTACTTTGTAAGATCATTTTATTTTGCATCATATTATTTATTACATATTTATTTCCGATATCGTGGTTAATCGATTTATTTATTTGTATAGGATTGAGTTGATCATGTAATCAACTTAGATTGTAATAAGGTTGGGTTGTCTACGTAAGAAACTCAGATTAGTAGAAGGCTCGTGTGGGTCAGGTAAAAGTTCGAGTCAAGATACTCTGGTGCTGGTTTTTATTCAAGAGGGTTTTTACGTTAAATATATGTGCAGTTGTGAATCGATTATTTTCTTCTAATTAAAAGTTCTACTTAACATTTTGGTTGTTTGAGTTTATTATTTGCAGCAACCCAAGTCATACTATCCACCATCTCCCATCAACCAGTATCTAGAAAAAAAACCAACATTTTGTATCAAAGCATCGTCCATGTGAAGGAAGTTATTCTCCAACAAACTTATGGCCAACTACTCAGGATCACGTATAGAGGGAAGCTCCATGGTTTGTCACCTCTTTTCAATGGTAATAACTTCTCTAGTTTGAGGACAAAGATGGTGATCTTCCTTTAGTTGTCTGAGTTTTCTATCTAGAATATGAAGAGGAAGGACTTTACATTTATAAAGGAGAAGAGATGGGCTACACTGCCACTGAACTGAATTACATGATCTTCAATTATAAGGCGATAAACTCCATATATTGCACCATGTCGGAAGCCAAATTTGGTTGTCTCTCACTTGAAGACAGCATACGAGATATGGAAGTGCTTGGAGACAACTCATGAAGGCACAACTAAGGTGAACGAATCTCGATTTAGAATGCTCACACTTCTATATGAAACCTTCAAGATGCATAAAGAGGATACTACCAAGGACATGAATGTCAGGTTCACTACCATTGTCAATCAACTGAGAAACTTGGGAAGAACCTTTCTACCTGAAGAACTTCCCATCAACATTATCGTCTCTCTATCAGATGACTGAGAACACAAGGTCACGGCAATTGAAGAGTCCTAAAATATCAGTATGGCCTCATTGAAAGATCTCATATGTACCTCACTTGCCTATTGTGAAACTCAGAATCATTAAAATACTAAATCTCAATTTCTGAACCGTGATATCAAAATTGGGAATGATCTCTCTATCTTGTAAAATAGAATAAGAACATCAAAATTAGAGTTGGTATGAGGAAATTATGCATGAAAAAAGACAGGTTTACGATTTTGGGGTTCAGAACTGAACTCAGATCTTGAGTTTATAAATAACTTCCCACTTTGGGCAGTTAGCAATAATCTTTCTGTGGACGTCTGGAAACCTCTTTCATGTAGCTTGGCAAGGAAATTTTGAGTCGTGGGTACAGGACCCTTTACACGTAAGACCCATTGCTCATGCAATTTGGGATCCCCATTTTGGTCAACCCGCTGTAGAAGCCTTTACTCGAGGGGGTGCTCTTGGACCGGTGAATATTGCTTATTCCGGTGTTTATCAGTGGTGGTATACAATCGGATTACGCACCAATGAGGATCTTTATACTGGCGCTCTTTTTCTATTATTTCTTTCTGCTATATCTTTGATAGCGGGTTGGTTACACCTACAACCTAAATGGAAACCGAGCGTCTCGTGGTTCAAAAATGCAGAATCTCGTCTTAATCATCATTTGTCGGCGATGCCATCGATGGTGTCCGATTGATAAGCAGAGGGCATCAATGCGACGAGGACGGTGAGTTCTACTCGTATCTCGCACATGTTTCATATGAGGCACTCCGAAAATGTTATTTTCGGAGTGAAGGAGGAATCCTAGGGAGTTCACTCGAAGGTACGAATGTTCACCTCATTACCATGTTGTTGGTCCACATGACCCTCTTACATTGTTTACTCATTAATTTGATACATGGAAAGTCGTATCGTCGCATGCAAAGTTGGATATCAAATTTTATCATTGTGTTCTTTCATATTTTCTAGTGATGTGTATATCGCATGTAAATAAAAGTTATATCATAATGATGTGCACAAGATGAAGATCGTGTACACCTACTTGGATCAAAAATTTGAGAAGTTTCATGAGGGAACTGCTTTGGGGGTATCTTCTCATCTCGACATGTTTGGGCAATTCTGGAAGATCTAGGTATCGCATGTCGATAAAATATTTACCACTGTGATTTGGGCGAGATGAGGATCACATGCACATGCTTGGATTGAAAATCAGTGCACTTTCACGTGAGAAATGTTTTGGAGGTATCTAGTTATCGCGACATATTTGGAGCGATTCAAGAATATACAGGTATTGCATGTCGATAAAAATTATATGAATATTATGTGGGTGATATGATGGTCATGCACGTGCCTGGATCAAAGTTTCACATGGTGGATTATTTTGAAAGTATTTAGTTATCCCAACATGTTTAGGGCGACTATGGGAGATCCAGGTATCTCATGACAATAGAAATTATACCACTGTGATGTCTGAGAGATGAGGATCGCATGCACGTGTTCGAATCAAAGATCTAGTTGGTTTCATGTGGGGCGTATTTTTATGATTTTTCATATTGTATATCAAAGTTCGAGAGAAATTTTTGATCTATCTGACCTTCATATCGCAACAAAATTTGTATGCTCAATACATGTTTGCTAAAGCAAATGAAGTGTAAAATTGATGGAGAACTACAGTAAGAACATGAACATCTTCATTAATCTGGATTGGAAATTAACAGCTTCAATCAAATGAAGTATAAAAACTGAAAATGGTGAGTAGCACAAAATTAAGTTACTATTTTTGAATTTTTAAGTATAAAAATAAATCAAATCAATTGTAAATAAATTTTAAACAAAAGAGAATTTATTAAACTTTAAAAAAAACTAAATTTATATTTTTATGATTTTTCTATGAATTTATATGAATTTTAAAGCTTTTTATTTTTTCAATATTTATAGTTTTCTAATCGAATTTTAAAATGAGGTTTATAACATGTGATAAAATACAATAAAAGACAACTACTCTATTTTTTTATAATTTTTCAAAAGTTTTTCAATTTTTAGGAATGTTCAAAGTTATATAGAGAATATAAAGTGTGTTTTTGAAATTTTAAAATAATAAATAAAAATTTTGCAAATAAAATTATTAAGGTTAAAATACTAAAACAAGAAATTAAACTAATTTTTAGGGATTTTATGGAAGTAATTAGCTAATTATTAAGAGCAATTAAAGAGAAAATTAAAATAATGCATAATTAGGACCTAAATGTAATTATTTGTAGTTTACAAACTGAATAATAACAAATAATAGAATGCAGGACTAAAGGTGTAAAATGAAAAGAACTTCACGTGTTTGCTCACGTGAATCTGGGATTGAGGGACCTATTTGTAATTTTATAAAAATTGATGGATCAAAAAGTAATACAGAATCACATGGTTTTTATTGCAATATTCTCAAAAACTCACGTGACGATGCATGTGGATCCACAATAGGACTAAAGTGTAATAAATGAAATAAGCAGGGAGGTATGTGCAATTATTCGATCAACCTTGACCAGACACGTAAGCAAATTATTCTTATTTGCAAATAAAAGAAATGACAGGAGACAGAGTGCAAATTCAACAATGAAGCATGCCTTGCATGTGACAATCATGTGGCTGAGATGATGTCTGGAGATCTAATCTAACGGTCGCCTTTGGGCACGAATGGAAGGCCATGATCGAAGCTAGAGCAGTGCATTACTGATCGGATGAAGGAATGCTCTGAAAGAAGATGTTTGAAGTCGTATGCTGATGAAGTTCAATCACCTCGATATCATTCGATTTGATTCCAATTTGGTTCCTAATGGACTCAGAAAATCCTGGTAATGTCCACCACCGATCTGACGTGAATATCATATCCAGATCCCACTGATTAGGGACCTAGAGCTTGAGCTCCAATATAGGTGAAACTCCCAAGTTCCTAATCTCGCTCCAGAACATGTCTCTATCTCATGCAATCTCCTAGAGTCGATCTCGAGGTGAAAATGCAAGAAAAAATGGATTAGGGATGGAAACAATGCTAGAAGCTCAATTTTATCATGGGAAGGGAAGGACAAATTTTAAAATCAAAATGGGTACGAGAACCGAGATGAAGCAAGTGAAAATTAATCAGGCGTCGATATGGAATGTATGAAGAATATTCGAGCGCAAAAATCATGAGAAAAGGAGATATGATCGGTTGGAATAAATTTAGGAAGAAGATACATCATACCTTTATTCGGATTATTGAGTGAAGAGGGCAGTTGACTTATGTAAATGGACCTGGGTCCAACAAATATGAGTATGGTCCGAATAAGGACAAGGGCTACAGGAAAAAAGAGTTAAATAAATACGAAGTAAATCACAAAATAAATATAAAATTAATTTAAATTAAAAGCTTTTCAGAATAAATAATGTTTATAAATAAATAAATAAGTTATTTTAGGGATATTTTTAATAAATTAAATAAATTAATTTATAAGGTTAAAATAAGTAAAGACTTTAGTGTATATAATACCTATATATACAATATACATAATTTTAGTTAATTATTTTTGCAAATAAATACATTTTTTATATTTTATTTATTTATAAATAATCAGATGATTTTAAATATATTTTTATTTTGTTTTTAGGTATCTAATGGGTTAATTAAATATGATTACGTGTAGTATAGGTATATTATACATATAGTGTAAATATAATTATTGTATTTTTGAGTATTTTCGATTTTGTTATGTTTATTTGTATTTTATATAAATAACATAAATATGTACAAAATAATAAAAATATAATATGTGAAAAAATATGAAGAAATAAATAAATGAATGAAAAGGCAATCGCTCTCCAAAAGTCTGCTTTCACATAACTCCAATTTTTATGAAACCACCTTCATTTTGAAGCTTATTTAATTTTGAACACAATAAAAGAGAGTTTTATTTATTTTGAGCATGTATGGAGTAGATATTGATCTTTAAATTTTGGCTTTACGGTTTTTTTAGAGCATTGTCTCTTTTATTCTATATTATATTTCTTTTAAAGCTTATTTTTATGTACAAGCTTCAAGAAGAAAATATTTTTATTTAAGATTATTTTGGTGATGAATAAAATAGTACAAGATATATATAGTATGAACAATGGTGAATATATACATGTGAGATTGATTTTCTGATATTTTTATAGGATTAATGACCCTATCTCCCCTTAATTTATTCCTTGTAGATTAGGTTAAATCTTGACCTACTCTTGGGGTTAGGATCAGCATGTATTTATTCCATATATGCAATCCTCTTTTCTTTTTCTTCTTCCTTTATTTATTTATTTATTTATCTATTTTAGGTTAAAATAATGATAATGTATTATTATTTATAGATGAATGTTGATTATTGAAGAGTGAGAATTAAGTTATATACATGTATTTCGTAAGGGATTTTAAGCCTAAATAGATGAAAAAAATAATGAATTGGTGATTCATCATTCCCCTATATGTTACCTTTGCTAGACCCTTAGCAAACACTTATTAGAAGAATAAGTGACTAAAAATAAAAAGAAAAAGGGAAAAGAACGAACTTTAAACAATTTCGCTTTTTAAACTAATCTTCATAAAATCAAAGTATGGAGCTCGGTCAAACCTTTGGTTCATAGTTGTCAAAATCTATTGGGAATAAGATTAGACTTAACAACCTTTAAGTCCCACAAGTCTCTATTCAGTTCATCTCAACAGTCAGGTCAGAACAATTCTTTATACGCAAGTTCTGATGACTATGAATCTTACTTGTGTTGTGAATATGAAATATAGCTGCCACATCTGAAATGACAATGGATAACCTTCTCTGGCAAGATGACCTGAATTCCCCAGTCTAGCTACTCCTTCCTAGAGGAGAGGGGTATTTCCTTTAGAAGTTCGGGTACGTGTTGTGCCCATAATCAAAAAAGGGAGAAGATAAAAGAATGGGAAAAGAACATAAATGTGAGCAATGTAGTCGCATCTCCTTGTGAAGCTTGACCAGTCTAGTCCTCATTAAGATATGTAGGTTCTTTGAAGCATGGACCATTGTGGTCGTATATGTATTTGGTGTATAGCTTTTTTTTGGTAGAAAATATTGTTGCACAACATTGATCTTTTGTGCCCCAATGAATATAGAATCTTTTTTCCATCCATGTTTTAAGGTCTTAGAAAAATTATTTCAGCATACCATCCCTCATTCAAAGCTCTATTTCAACCACAACATCCAGTCTTTAGATGTCCATGCCAGTATACTAGGTTTGGGAGTACTAGCCTCTCAAAGTGACTATGTATGTTTCCATTCGCATGCATCTTAAACTAGCGGATTCTGCCCTTCACCACCTCTTATATGTTGAGCTACGAGCAAGGTGCTTGTCCAAGTTAGTCATTGTCCAAAACACGCATGCATATGTATAGAGATATTCTACTTAGACCAATAAAGATGACATGTGAACATAGTCTTAAGGACCCAAAGAATTAAGTCGCTCACCTGAAAAGTTTCAACTCCAGATCCTATAAAGTCCTCTGAAATTAAGTGGATTAAGATCTTAACCAAGCTCCATTCTTCAGACTTTATTCCATACTAGTTTAATCATCAATATCATTTCTCAAAAATATGAATGCAAATGCAACTAATTTTTACTGAAAAGAAATTTCCTATTTAAGCATTTTCTGTGGTTTTTGGAGAGCTTTGCATTTTTATGAATTTTAGACTCTTTCAATTTTTATGAATTTTTAATAGAGTTAGATAATTAAATAAATTTATAAGTATTAACAAGGATTTTATACATATTTACAGATGATTTTATACAAAGATTTATACAAGAATTATACACGTTTCATGCAATAAATTAATTACATAAAGAATATTATTCACATATTTTATGTACAAATTTTACCAAGATTTTTAAGTAAAAGAGAATTTTAAATACAAGTTTTATAGATAAATTTTATATACAAGTATTAAATACAACTTTTATACAAAGATTTTATTTATAAAATAATTTTATACACATAATTACATGTTATTACAAGTTTTATTTACAGAAATTTTACAAGTTTATACACAAATAACTTTATTTATGACAAAGTTTGAATATGATTTACAAAACTAGTTTACAAAAGATTTTTACAAATAATTCTACATAAAAAATTACAAAATATTTTATAGAAGTTTTGCAAAATATTTTACAAGTAATTTTACAAATATTTTACAAATATTTTTTAAAAACTAATTTTTTTGATCATTTTATTTTCACACATTTTACAAATTATTTACAACATAGTAATTTTGTACAACAAATAATTTTATGAAATATTTTGCAATCAAAATTATTTTACAAAAAAATTTACAACAATTTATTCACAAATAATTTTATAGAAATTTTTATAGAGAGTTTACAGATATTTTAGAAAATAATTTACAAAACATTTTTAAAAGGAATTTTTACAAACTTTTTACAAAATAATTTTATTCTGATTTTATTAGCCATGTTATTAAACACAAAAGTAGTTGTGGATAAAGTATATATACAATATATACAACACCCTCTAATACTTAGCTCAAACTATGTAATCATAGTGACCAAGAAACAACAAAGGAAGACATAACTAATGCCAAGTATAGAATAGTAAAAAGAATCATATACTATAATGACTCAAAGAATAAATAGAAGTAGGGCATTTCCCTTATACTTAGAATCAAATAATCCTAAGTTTAGATGATTGCATAAATGAGAAAATCGAGGAAAAGAATGTACAACTCAATGACTCGACATGTCTCTTCCTATACTTAGGGTAAGAGATCCCTGAAAAAATAGAAAAGAATGTCAACAAATTGAGGGACAAGCGAGAGAATGGAAGAATAAAATAAAAATAAACAAGAATGAAATGAATGGCATCACTCCCCCCATATACTTAGGTTAAAAGATCCCTAAGTATAAGCAACAACATGAGTGATGAAACAGAACGAAAATAGAACAACTCATGTCATTCGCCTCCCCTATACCTAGGATCTAGTCATACTAAATATAACACAAACACACACGTAAAAGAGAGGCGAATGATAAAAACGAAAGAAAAAATAAAATGAAAGGAATATATACAAGGTGAAATGAGCTCATGTATCAGATGTAGAAGAAATCAAAGAATCATCTACTGATACCACATGAATGTAATCTACAATGGACAGGAATGTGTCGCGCTCTAGATATGGCTTCAACAAATGTCTGTTAACCACAAACTGTTGTGCATCAGATGACAGCCCTAAAATGGCATGATGTCGTTGTCACACACATATCTCACTATAAAAGACCATGACCACTTGATCTTGAGTTTGCTTGGAAATAACTTCTTCTTTGTTCCAAACAACCGCACCTTCTATTTAGGCTCGAAAGTATTTCTTATAATGTGTTTGTCATGTCATCTCTTGACTTTCTCCTTATACATCAGGTTTTATCATAAGCATAGTCTCGGAATTCCAACAATCTATCTAGATCAACTTTCTTGCTCTATCACGCTCTCCTGGAATACAAATTTCATACACTAATCGCCATAAAGATTTATGAATTAACTCTATTACCATGTGGCAAGGCTTTCCATATATCAAGCGATAGGGATACATACCCAAAGGAGATTTGTAAGTCGTACAATAGGCCCATAGAACTAAGTCAAGCATCTGAGAGCAATTCTTCCTATTTGGACGAACAAGTTTCTAAAGAATAGTCTTTATCTCCCTATTGAAATCTCAATCAAGTCGTTAGTCTGTGGGCGGCAAGGAAATGCGAGACGATGTTTAATGTCATACTCATTAACTAGCTCTATGACATATATGTTGATAAAGTGGCTTCCCCTATCTAAAATAAGAATCTTGTGAATCTCAAATCGTGAGATAATGTTGTCCTTGGGGAAGTGACTGACAATACGACTATCAATGACTTGGGTGCGGATTGCCTCCTCTCAACGGCTAACAAAATTCACGGCAAGCAGGGATATTCATATCCCTGACTATTAGGGAATGAGCCCATGAAGTCAATGCCACAAACGTTAAAAACATATGAAATTCAGATATAGTTGAGGCACATTGTATCTTTAGAACCGATGGCTCCTCTCATTTTCTGACAATTAGTACAACTTTTAACATAAGCAGTAGCATCCTTAAACAAAGTTGACCGCCAGAGGCAACATTGTAGAACCTTAGTTGTCATGCACTCCCTCGAATGGTGTCCACATGCTTCTAATCTGTGACAATGGTCTAGGACACTGGTGTATTCTACTTGAGAAATGCACCTCCTCCTGATACAATATGCACCCTCATTAAATAGGTATTGATCCTCCCACAGGTAAAAATGTATCTCAGATAAAAACTTATCGACCTTAAGCTTGGGTCAATCTTGCAAAATGTTCTTGGAGATAAGATAGTTCACAATATCAATATAAATGGGAGTAAAGCGATAGACAAGATTGCCTCATCTGAGAAAGTCTCTGTGATAGGAAGCAGTAACCTCTCAGGAGACTCTGCATCTGTAATCTGGAAAGGTTAATCTGCCACTACATTCTTGACTCCAGGTTTATCACGAATCTTCAAACAAAACTCCTGGAGCAGAAGGATCCATCTGATTAGACATGATTTGGCATCCTTCTTACCTTGTAAATACCTAATGACAATATGATCAATGTAAACAACTACCTTTGAACCAAGCAAGTGTGGTCTAAAGTTCTCCAAGGCAACCACAACTGCTAGCATCTCCTTCTCCATAACAGTGTAATTTTTTTATGCTTCATCGAGGGTCTTGCTAGCATATTGGATAGCAAACGGTATGTCATCCCTTCCCTTCCCTAATACATCTCCAATAGCATAATCTGAGGCATCTGTCATTATATCAAAAGGAAGAGACCAATCCAGTGGTTGTAGGACAAGAGCGCACGTAACCGAGCCTTTCATCTGATGGAATGCATGAAGAACCTCATCATTAACAACAAACTCGATCTCATTGCATAGAAACTCAGTTAAAGGTCGGGTGATCTTGTTGAAGCCCTTCATGAATCACCTATAAAATCCCACAAGCCCAAGAAATGACCTTAATTGCTTTAACGTCGTCGATGACTCTAACTTGGAAATCACAACTACTTTGACAGAGTCAACCTCCCGAATTATATGGGAAAAGCAGTTAAGTGTATCACGAAAGTACGAACATCGCATTATATGTGATCGGGAGCGAGTAGTCATACTAGTAGCTCAGGACATCGGAATTTAAAAAAATTAAAGCAATGAAACCCTGATCTGAGAATACTTCTTGAATCATTTCATCAAAACCACAAACAAGATATATGAATACCTCTTGAAGCGTGGTTGTGATCGTGTCTCCAAAGTAAGAGACCTCCTTTCTCAAGTCTGATCCAACAGAGGAGACGCTTGTGAGCGCATTGCCGAAACGTATGCTCCTCGCAATCCAAGTTGATGATCTAAGCAGTGAATCTCCTGAACTCCTCTCCTGAAATCTGATGTCTTCTTCACGAGCGAGATGAACCAAAGGAGATGGAGATCCATGAGCGGTCCAAGCGGCGACCAGTGATGTGGCAATGATGGCGATCCTCTCTAGGGTTTAGAGTGGACGGAGACTCTAAGGAGAGAGAGGGATGTGGGTATGAGAGAGAGATATTGCAATTCTACTGCTAAAAGAAGAGATAGGGTTTCCTCTTCTTTTATATTATTTTAGGAGTCCATGGATCACAATCCATGAGCTACATAAAATCAATGGTTGAGATTGACTTGTGTTTCTTTCAATGGCCATGATTTTGTTGCATCAATTTGCAACAATAAATAATTTTAGTTATATTAAATATATTAAATAATCATCAATACATTCTAATTCAAGTAAATCAATTGTCTTTGGAGAAATATGAATGAGGCAAGCCTCCTTCCATTATGGGAGGTGGACAACCCTACTAAAAGTAGGACTAGGGTGGTCATCCACCCTCCGCTTATGGAAGGGATCTCCTCTTTTCCTATTTCAAGAGATCATGGATCCCATGAATTTATCCATAATTTGCAACGATATTTTTTGATAATTTTTTGACACAAATAATTCATAATTATTCTGTGAACCTTGCATCTGTGCATTGAAAAATGTGAATCGTATTCACACACCAAAAAATAATTTGTAAATTGCGTTTACAATTAAATATCGAAGGTGAATCCAATTCACATCAATATTTAAATTATAATTATTAGTTACAATTAGCTCTCTCTAATATATTATAAATCATATTTATAACATATATTATTAATATGGATAGTGCTATCTACATTATTCATATCCTTAAACCATATCTAATTATCTCCTCTATTCTCATGTGTCTAAATAACAGAATCGTATTTATATTATTTATAATAATAAATCATATTTAATTATCAATTTCTCGATGCTCGGATATATTGTCAATAATGGAATTATTTTTGAACTCTTTCAAGGATAATGATCTTTCTCCGTAGATACTTAAGGACAGGATGATTGTACGTTCATAGTGGCTTGGATATTGAGATCATATCTCAAATCCAGATCGAGGGGACCTCTCAAAGATATGTGATTAAATCAATGATATAAATTTAATCTTATCATTACATCTGAATTACATTTAGATGAATGTCTAATATTTGGACTAAGATTAGATTACTTCTCTACTGAGATGGGTCACTAAAATCCAAACTTCTTTCATCACTCCCTCGAAATGGAAGCATCATGGTTATATAATAGTTTATGATTTCATCACTCTCGAGTATTCCTAATACCCATACATCCTGCATACTGGAAGACCTAGAATAAACATGAAGATTGAGATCACTTTTAGATTATCTTCTTCATGATTTTATCATTAAGTTTCTCATTTATTCATTGGGATTTGATATCGATCATATACTTTCCTAAAGCATATATCATACCAAGGTATTGATCTTATATTTTCCAAAAGCATATATCAAACCTACAAATTCAGTCAAGCTTCCAGAGCGAGATGACCGTGCATGGAATTTGATCCCAATATCTCGTGAGTGAGCTCGTGTCTTCCGGTTCAGTAGTGAACCTGTATGATATCTTTGAGAGATTGTATTATTCATATGCCCTTGTATGCATACCAGCTCGTTGGTGTATAGACCTTGATTAGATCATCAATCTACCAATCTGCCAAATGTACATACTCAAACATATAGTAATACATATGTCTCCGGCCAGAGGATGTGTGCCTATATCTTGACAGCATATGGCATAGGTCTTGGTTATCTCGATCTCGTTAGGTCAGCTCTTTAACCTATCTTATTTAACACCTATGAATATCTATTCCTATGTAGAGGACTTGCATCAAGAGATCGGTTATATATCAACCTTCAGAGAAAGGATTGCCATCTCCTTCTTAGGTTGGAGATCCCCTCTTACTAATCACTTGAGGGTGCTTGATGAATCCTCAATCTAACTCTTTACATATCATCCAAGCACCAGCCTATATGATTTAACATTTGAATAATTAGTTGTATGATCATTAAGATGGACACGGTACATAACCCTAATTGTACTAAGAGACCTATTATGCAAATTTTCTTCTTTATTTCAGATCAGAGAATGATATGCAATAATATTTATTGCATAATGGCTTGTTGTGAGCTCAATGTCCAACAATCTCCCACTAGCTCGAAGAGCCATTAATAGGTTAATCTTTAACTCCACACTCATGTGCTAGTCATAAACTATTTAGAAAAATAACAAGGTAAGCTTATTGGTCACTCTGTTCTGAGAGACTATGCCAAGTCATTTTACGATACTTGCATATCTCCTAGTAACAATGTTTGCATCCAATGCGAATGGTGCATCTTATGCAACCAATACTCAATCTTTGTTAAAGCAGTAATCATTATAACTAGTATGTAATTTCTATTATCCTTATCATAATACTCTTATTTTTATATATCTTTATATCCCAAGACTAAGATCCACTTTTAAGTCTTATAAGGCATCTCTAGTTAAGACTTTTTAGATCGTTGTCTATAAAGTCTTAAGTCTTGAATATAATACTTTGAGATCACTATCTCAAAAGTCTTGTCATCTTTGAAGATATTGTTATTACTACAATCAAGTGTTTTATCTCCATAGTAGGATTAGTAATAGTTTACTACTCCCACTACATGGTAGGCATCTAGCTTTTGTACACATCTAGTATACATAGAGCTTCCCATAGTTAATGCACTAGGACATGTAGATTTGGCATTCACGTCCTCAACTCTTTGAGGTGATATCCCTTTAGATAGGTAAGTACCATATCTTAAGGGAAAGAAGCCTTCATTGGAGTTTTCCTAAAAAAAATTGGAACATGTTCAAGGTGTCACTAATGTGACAATCCCCGTACCTTCTTCTTGTTGCTTCTGAACATTTTTAGAACTAAGATCTAAGAGGTATCCTTGAGATCATATCTCAAGATATGGAATAGCCATATCATAAACAACTTATTATCATCCTTATATCATTCCAAATAATTAGGATTATATCTACATGCTAGCTCGACAAACACGATGGCACTCCCACTAGACTTCACATAGTTCATCAAGATTTTGTAATATCATAACCTTTATAATTTCATTAGATCTAATGGTCCGCCAACTAGAAGCTTATTTGAGTCTATAAATGGAGCTCTTTAGCTTGCACACTTTGCTTTCCTCGACCATGAAGCGCCGGGGCTACTTCATATGAATATTCTCGTTGAGGTATTCATATAGGAATGCAATCTTGACTTTCATCTTGTAGATGTCACAGTCAAGTTGTGTAGCCATGATTAGAAATATTCCAATCAGTTAAAGCATGGTCAATGGAGAGTAAGTCTCATCGCAAGCGACATCTTCTCTTCATGTGTATTTTGTGGATACATGTGTGCTCTGAATGTCTCTGCCTTCTCATCTGGTTCCCTCTTTCTCTTGGAGATCCATTTACCCCAACGGGTTTTAACCTTATAGGTGGATCCTCAAGACTTTATTGCTAACATCCATCTTCCTTTATCATGATCCTTAGAAGCTTCATCATATAAAGTCTGATCATTGTCAGACTTACCCGATACATGGAATCCATACCCTTTAGGTAGTCCTAACACCCTCAAATTAATTTGAAGAGGTATGTATTTATCATCTTTAATTATACTTTTAGTTTACGATTTCATGAGCCTCATTATATTCTCAAGATTCAAAGAGTTCCTTTATTTCACTTTCATATTGATTCTCAAGAAAGTCATCATCTAAGAATCATATTCTTAGAGATGAAAACTTTTAAAAATACCAAGGTCATAAAATTGGTATCCAATACCATTCTTTATATTCCTAATGAAGTAGCATTTTTTGGTGCTAGATTTCAGCTTACTTGCATCCATAACATGGTGATGGACGAAACAACCCTAAATCCTCAAGTGCCCAACACTAGGCTAGGTTCCAAGCCATAGCATATGAGGGTTTTCAGGTTTAGATCTGCATGGATTTTATTTAATGTGTGTGTATATATTACAGTCTCTGCTAGATATATACCCGAAAACTAAGAGGTAATAATACTAAAAGTCATCATTAATCAATGCATCTCCCTACAAATCTATTGAGTTTGGGTGTATTAGGAGGAGTGAGAAAGGAACTATATTCCCTTCTCCATAAGGTATTCTTTGAATTCAACTAGTAGTTACTTGCGACCTATGTTAGATCAAATTCATTTCATCTTTCCTCTAATTTTGGTTCTAAACCAAAATTTTGAAATATTTCAACATTTCAAAGGTTTATAAGGTAAAGAGAAGAAATCTCATATAACAAATAATCATCAACGGATATCATGTATCATTAATGTTTACTATGATATAGATCATCCACATACATCAATATGTATGAGAACTTGAATATCTTGGCATCTTACACCATTATTAGAGAAGGATGTATTAAACATTTTACTTTGCATACAATATTCAAAAGTATGTAAGAATTGAAATTTCAGACAGTCTAAAGTTTCATCTCTTACTAGTCTATTGATCGCATCAATAGACATATGTCCAAAGCTAGATGTTATATCATTATTAAATGATACTTATCCTCCTATGGATCTTTTGAGGTTCAAATTTTTTTGTATTAGAAATGTTAATGAATCATTCATTAGTTTTATAATTAAGTAGAGTCTGCTAGATGTTAGATTGCTATCTGAAATGTATCCATCGTAACTCTTTATGATAGGTCTATTCCATAATACATATTATTTCCAACATTTAGAAATGGACAATGAATGTATTCTAATATATAGGTCATGGAGTCATTCTCTAGGACTAATGGATCTCCCACTAAAAATTGTAGTATATACATCTAGTGGAGATTGTTACATCAATTAGATCAACATCCATGTGGATGACTATTAAGCCTTAACATCAAATTTTCTAGTCTTTTAAAACATATACAACCAATTGCAAGTGTTATTAGAAGAAAGAGATACAATTATTAGAATTTGATCTTATATAATAAGAAAGACAATTTCAATGATTACGTGTAGATGTATGATATGTCGATGCACTATATGAGTCCTTCTTAAGGATCCTAGATAGTCTAGATAGTCATACCATCAATACATCAGCTTGTTGCAATATTGACATTCATCCAACTCTCTGGATGTCATATGTGCGGAAATTACAGAAGTACAGTTAATTATTTGACTTTCGTTCTCACCTGGGTCAAACACATGCTTCCATTGTGCTTCCTTCATCTATAAATAACTATTGCTTAAGACAAAGGATCTCTTATATTGAACTCAAAAGATTTCAATATAAGAGTATTTCAACATTTATATATGCTTCATTCAATTCATACAAAATGAACATTATGTAGCCTCATGAATGACTTTGAGTATAGACAGTAGAATGATGGCATTCATCGTATCTGCATCCATGTAAACTCTCAAAGACTTTGGTTCAGGAAGGTACTCAAATATTTTGAGTACATTATCTGTTATTGATCCATCATTCTGTATAATGTAGTGAACCATGTCATTCATGATTAAATGCCGAGAGCACATATGTATGCCAAAACATCTTCTTAGGTTTTATAAGGATTTTCAATTATTACGATCATTATCAACACGATACTTCCAAAGCACATTAGATGAGAGATCAACTATTGAGACATACAAATCTAAGGTTGTTTTCCTATTGTCAATGTAATTGTCATTTCTTATGATCACGAGGAAATTTGTATATTGCAACCACATACATTATATGTCCAACTTCAAGTACAATGCATGACCATGGATCCAATCGATGATATTTTATTGGTTATTATTGAGTATAGTTTTGAGTGGGTTTAATGTACATTATATGAAATAATAAATATTTGCATAAGTACATATTTTGCTTTGATTAAGGATTTTATATCAAAGTTGTCTCGCCTTGTCAACCCTAAAAGTTATTCCCTTATCACCTTCAAAGTAAGAGATACCTACCATTGTATCTCAAGCAGGATCTGGGATCTCCTTTCTTACCTTTGTTACTTCCCAATAATATGAGAATTTGTAACTCGAAAAAAAGAAGCGGGAACTCATTCCGCCTTGCAAGTCCAACTTGCATTTCCCAGTTCGATCTTTAACACCCAGACCCGCCACCCCTAAGGTAATGTTGACATGTCGTTAATTGAACCAACTGTCGACAGAAATAGAACTCACTATGTGCAATCCAATATCATCTCAATAATAAGAGGGATCGATATTGGGGTCACTACGCATACATCCTTACTCTTTTAAGAAACAAAGAGCTCGGTCCATGTGCGCTTGTATGCAAGAGCTGTCACTTCAGATAGGAATCTCCTACATACAATTCATGACGACAGAACCCTTTGCCTTGACGGAAGATCATGGATGTCACGTATACAATCCTCCATATCATGTTCAAATTTTAATTAATTATTATCAATCATATTCATATAATTAATTCTTCCAAGGAGAATACAACTCTATTCATAATGGAGTGTTTATTTTAATTGGATCTATTTAATTTAATCACATTAAATTAATTATCAATCCAATCAACCAACAAATAAGTAGGGTTTGCTTGATATAATTATATAGTATACATCCTCACAAATATGCATTAATTTTGTATTTTAGTAATTAGAGTACAACTTAACTTACTCATATTATTCTTTTCTCAAAAATGTATTTGGCCAGTACACTCGAGTTATGTTGGGGGGAGCATTTCCTTAACATAAAAGGTGCTAATTGGTAAACCAACCTAGCATACTAGACTAGACAACTTCACCATTCTGATTGAGAATACCACAAATAATGCCAACCAAGCTAGCATACCAGACTAGACAACTTCACCATTCTGATTGAGAACACCGCAAATAATGCCAATGTACTTGTGATTTTATCGATCAGCTTTGATGATCGATATTATACTATATATCATAATCACTCAGAGATTTAGGCATATTTAAAACAATAAATTTCGCAATACTCGGATATATAATTAACAATGGAATTATTCTTGAACTCTTTCAAAGATAATACGCTTTCTCTAAGGACACTTGGAGATAAGTACACGGCGGTTGTACGTTCTACGTATAGTGATTTGCATATTGAGACCGTATTTCAAATCCAGATCAAGGGGACCTCTCAAAGATGTTTAATTAAATCGAAGATGTAAATCTAATCGTATCATTGTATATAAATCACATTCAGATCAATGTCCAATATTCGGACTAAGATTAGATTACTTCTCTACTGAGAGGATTCACTAAATTCCAAACCTATTTCATCACTCCCTCATAATGGAAGCGTCATGGTCATACAACCGTTTATGATCGCATCACCTTCGAGTATTCCTAATACCCATACATTTTGCATACTGGAAGACCTAGAATAAACTCCAAGATTCGGATCACTTTCAGATTATCTTCTTCAGGATTTTATCATTATGTTTCTCATTTGACCATTGGGTTTTGGTATCGATCATATACTTTCCAAAAGCATATATCATACCAAGGCATTAATCATATACTTTCCAAAAGCATATATCAAAACTACAAATTCAGTCAAGCTTCCAAAGCGAGACGACCGTACACGGAACTTGATCCCAATATATCATGGGTGAGCTCCCGTCTTCCGGTTTCAATAATGAACATGTACGATCTTTGAGAGATCGTATTACTCATATGCCCTTGTATGCATACCGGTTCACCGATGTATAGATCTTGATTAGATCATCAACCTATCGATCTACCAAATGTAACTCAAACGTTAACACAATTGTCTTTGGTCAGAGGATGCTTGCACATATCGTGACAACATACGACACAGGTCTTGGTTATATCAATCTCGTTAGGTCAGCACTTTGACCTAACTTATCTAACACGTTCGAATCTCTATTCCTATGCAGAGGATCTGCATCACGAGGTCGGTTAGATATTATCCTTCAAAGAAGGATGCCCATCTCCTTCTCAGGATGGAGATCCCCTCTTATTAATTGCTTGATGGTTCCTCAATCTAACTCTTTAGATATCATCTAAGCACCAGTCTATATGATTCAACATTTGAATCAATAGTTTATGACCATCAATATGGCCATGATACATAACCCTAATTTTACGAAGGGACCTATTATGCTAGATTGTGGAATGATATGTAATAACACTCTATTACATAATGGCTCGTCGTGGGCTTGCATATTCGACACCTCCATATCATGCTTGGATACAATCTCATTAATCACTATAAAGTGACTCTTCTTCCACGAGAGCACCAAATTCACCTCACAACAATGCTGAAGTAATTGGTCTAAATAAGCGAGACATGAATCAACAATATCCTTGTAGATCTATAAATCACCCATTAAGATCTCAAAGGAAACTACCTATCATGTCAGAAGAAATGCTCAACATACACCTCTGGAGTGTAGAGGGAGCATAACACAATATAAAGGGCATCCATCTAAAGGTGTTAGTGCCAAACATACAAGTAAGAGTAGTTTTCTCTTGATCCTCAAGAGTGATTGCTACCTAATTATACCCTGAATACACATCCAATAAACAAAATAACTCCTTCATTGTCGGTCTTTCAATGATTTGGTCCATAAAGCACAACGAAAAGTGATTTTTTTGGTCGTTGAGTTCAGGTGCCGGTAATCTACATAGAAAATCACGGTCTCTGTCTCAAGTGCATTTGTCTCTCTCATCTAACACTGGATCTAACGGCTTCAGATACGGATCATCTCTATCTTAACCTTATCACCGTAGGAGTGAAAGGTTATCTCTCTAGTACCATAATCTACTACTGCTTCGATTATTCGAAGAAGCAGATGACAAGTATGATTGGGATATGGAGTAACAGAGCAGAGGTGTCCATGTCCAAGACAATGAAGTCCAACGAGAATTGCATTCCTTGCATCGTTATGATAACATCCTCTACAATGCCCCTCGATCTCTTGATCAATCTATCAGCAAACTGGAGGATCATCCTGGTTGATCTAAGAGGCCCCAACCTACACTCTTTGAGCAGCGAGGTCGACTTGAGATTGATGGAGGATCCGCTATCAAGAAGAGTGCAATCAAAATCTTGGTAAAAAAATATGACATCAGATAAGAGGTGCTCCCTTGTTTTCCTTTTTAGGCAGGAGGTTAATGATGGCATTAATGATGGTCATGGTTAATATATGTTTCTTAGTCCTCTTGCATCTATTTTGCTTTGGTTGACGCTTTGTAGTGCATCCTTTTTTAATTCTCTTTTCACAACAGGCATGTACTACATGGCCTTCAGGAGTGACATCTCAAGAAAGATAGTATGTAGTATATCTACCACTCTAGGACCATAGTAATCCTTTTAATTTTTGAATAATTATGCTTTTATTCAATGCATCAGGAAAAGGAACAAAATCAAAATCATTCTTTTTATTCACATCAAAATCATCTTGTACACATGGACAACCAGACTCAGACTGCACAGTGTCATCCATAACAAGTAGAGAAAAGGAAATATAATATCAGACTTCTCTATTTGCTGCTGAAGAAGAAGAATCTGTGACGGGTGTGTTCTCCTCCCTAGATGACTCGATTATGCATCTCCCACTATTGTGTATTTTAGAATTTTGTTTTTCTTCATTTTTTGGTATTTTGTTGGGGACGGTACTCCTCCATCTGATACTACACTAGACATTATCTCACCAAATGAAGACGTGAAGATGAAGATGAAGCTTGATCATTGGATTTATTGCCCAATCCCATCGGTGTTGCCTGCGTTGATCTCTTACCACTCCTGAGAGAGACAGGATTAGGTAATCATGAAAAATAAAAAATCACACATGTCTCGGGAGTGGTTGGATCATGATGAGCTACCTGCTCCTTATTGTGGTGAAAATTGTTAGGATTGACTTCGTCCTGGATTGGTATGATAGTCTTTGTAGTTGTTAGGTCATTAAGCCTCTGGTTGATATCATTCATATTCTTCATCAACTGAGCAAGGTAATCGAGTGCAGGGTTCACCAAAGATGCCTCTAGCTGCTCAATAAGTGGAGGTCACTAAGACTTGAAGTGTGGAGGTTGTTTTTGGTATCCGGAGTAGGCAGAATGTTATGAATGCTGATAATGAGGAGGATATGTGTATTGTACAAGCTGCTTGTGATATGACCGATATGAGTGGGAAGTCTGCATCTGCTGAAATCCATGTATGGAAGTGTGGTGGAGACTAAAACGGAGGCTGAGGTTGGTGTTGGTGTTGTCTACCTCCCTGAAACTAATGAATTAACCTAGGTTTGGCATGAAAACCCAACTGTAATTGTCCTGAGGGACAAGTCTGACTGACTCTGGATCGATCCAAATACCATTCACCTCATGTATCTGAGGTGGAGGTGGAAATTGTGGCTCTGAAAAATACAGAGACTCTGTATAATATGACACCATGTACGCGGCAGTCTGTTATTGTTGAACTTGATTTGGAGTTTGCACATAGTAAACACATTGAACGACATGAGTTGCTCTGGAACTCTGTTGAATTGGAGTGGAAGAAGTAGACTCAGATGCAGATGTCTCGGATGCGATCCTAGAACTCTGGCATGCATAATAGTACTAACAAGTAATCCAGGTGCTTTGTAATCTCATCCAGCTTGTCCAGTTGCTTCATCATCTGCTCGATCACATGTAATTTATCAAGTTATTGCGATCGCTTTTCAATTGTATAAACTTTGGATAGGTGGTTTCCAATGATGTTCAAATATGAATTATACATCCTATCCACATCATGGGATGACATCATGTTGACGGTCTTGTGGGGAATAGAAGGTAAAGGATGTTTCTGAAATGAGCGAGAAGAGGATAGAGCTACAAAGCTCTCCACCATTTCCTCAACGATCTGTCATAATATGTCCTCATCCTTGTTGAAATACAAACCCCCACAAGCAGCATCTACTAATCTCTTGTTCTCCAAGCACAAACACCAAAAATAGTTCTGCACAAATCTAGTCTTTAGAATATCATGATAGGGGCACTTCTCCATCAAATCTTTGAAGCGTTCCCATGCCTCATGAATAGGCTCATGGAAAATTTAGGGGAAGTTGGCTATTAATGTCTGCATTTGATTTAATCATCCCAGGGGACAATACTTGTTTAGGAAAGCCGATCTCATCTCTTCCCAAGTCGTCACCACCCTTCGTAAATTATTAATCCAGTATGACGTCTTATCCATAAGGCTGAAGGGAATAGTTGTCATATTCATTACTTCTACAAAGTGTA
Organism: Ottelia alismoides; assembly: GCA_037367405.1. Classification (NCBI taxonomy): domain Eukaryota; kingdom Viridiplantae; phylum Streptophyta; class Magnoliopsida; order Alismatales; family Hydrocharitaceae; genus Ottelia; species Ottelia alismoides. The sequence goes on along the minus strand of JAZKJV010005132.1, from coordinate 37,687 downwards.
TTAAGGTAGTGCACCATACTACATATGCGGTCAAACTGTTGAAGGTGAAGGTTCCGCATTGATGTATCCATGGAATATGGGGAGAAGTCGAAGTAGTTAGTGCTTCAACTCGAAATGCCCATGAACCGTAGGAATCTGAATCCAGTTGATTGTTTGTCTTGCTTCTAGGTTATATGAATCTCTAAGGGTGAGCTTGGCCTCAACTCGGTTCTGCTCTGTTCTGTTCATTCTCTCCCCCATTCTCACCTCCTCTTTTCTCATCCTCCTCTCCCTCTATCTGTTGTTACTTATATCTAAATTCATACCTCTCAGTCATGTTTGTATGTTGGCTTGCTCTGTCAACTGTGCCTGAGTGACCTCAATGGATGACAACATAGTAGTGTTGATCTCAAACTGGTCAGCCAAGGGTGACTTTCCTTTTGGTGCCACCGAGTCCTCAAAACTAGTCTCTGAAAATGTGCAAGGCACTCGATCAGTCTTTAGAAATGCAAGAGTCTCAGAGGAAAGTTCGTGTTAGAAATCCCTCTCAAATAAGGGATTTATTGGCAAAAGAAATGGAGTAAAGGAAAATGAAGAGAATTTAGGAAGAGAGTCATCCTCAATACGTGAAGATGATCAAAGTGGAGTGAATGGAGATATGTATGTGAAATCTGAATAAAATGTACTCCGATCTGATATCTTCGATACAAGCGGAAGATGCGAGAACACGACGCTAGAAAACAAGAAGAAGAAAGTGAAGAAAAAGTGTGAAGTACGTGGAAGGATCTTTATTCTAAGAAGCAAACACAAACCAAACCCTTAAGTTCACCAACTCAATGCAAATGAAGACCGTAAGATTTCGATCCTTTATCTTTTCAAATTTATAATTTAGTGGGTCACATAGTTACTTAACTCAAACACACAAGTGGTTTCATCCTATCACCCAATGTACATCCTCACACCTCCCCAAACAATAGAACCATCTATCCGAGCTGCCCGATTATATCAGGCGCAAAGGGAAATGCAATGAGGAGCACACCAAAATGATTTTCTAAGATCAAAGGTAAGTGCTTGCAGCCGCTACCATGTACCGAAGAGTGATACGCAAGTGCTTAGGGCACAAGTTCATGGATTTTTGCTTTATCCCTAGGGCTATGTTCTCATTCACTCTTTCTGGAGGTAAGTACATGTGATCAATGAGGGGGGTTACTCTCCCCAATACAAAGTGAATCGTTACGTTTCTTTTAGAGTCGAGTGAAATTAACAGTCCCAAATTTTATTAGGTTATCACTCTTTTCGAATATTTTCAAATAAAACTGCTTAACGGGTTTTCCAATTCCCTCTATCCTAAGTCTAAGATGACGGGGAATGAAATTGGAAAAGCCGATGCATGTGAAAATCTGTGATGCATGCATGAGTAAGAATGTGTACCTTGTGCCAGTAGTCTATATGCAAAGGGAATCGCACATATAAAATAAATCTAAGCTATATGAAATGCAAAAACGTGAACCGTCCTGGCATGAATTTCTTTTATCAGAACAATCAAGTTTATTTGACTAACTCCAAAATCGAAATGACTATAGGAACATGAATGATATCAAGTGCACGGACCTATTATTTACCCAGCTCAACCAATATTTAGAATATTAAATCCAAGAGCTCAAACATAAAAAACAAATAAAAATAAACTCTAAAAACTCAAATCACATGAACAAAGAGAAAAAATGGGGGAAAATAGGGATGAATAGAAGAAAAATACGAGAACATCAAAACCATGATGGGATCTCCCAAGTGCATCGATGCTTGGTGAAGCAGACTCCTAACAATCACAAAGTGGGTCTAATGGCTCTACAGAGAATAAAAATGGCAAGTGCCAAAAATATTACAAATTAATTACAAGAACAACGTGATTGAAATAACATGATTGAAATGAAACTAAGAAAGAAAAATACGGTCTTCCGCTCCTCTTGCACCTCCTTAGTCACTCTCTCCTACCTATCGATGAAGAAACTCTAGCCTCCACCTCGATCATGTATGTCTATGCTCGTAGGATCACGATTCTCGCTCATCAGGCCCACGCAACAAAGGCGAAACAAAAGATGCGTCTGAATAAGTTATGAAAAATATAGATGAAAATAAAAAAGAAATAAAATGATTGAAAAAATAAACAAATAAGTAGACAAGCAAACAAATAATAAGAAGAACAGACAAGCAAACCTATCTACCCTTGCCAGGCCTCCATGTCAATGGTGCCATTTGTTGAATCACAGATTTTGTGTTTTTATTTATTTAAGAGAAAATGATCGAACTCAGGGAGAAGTAGATCACTCAATATGTTGTTGTAACCCAAAACCTTCTCAAACAAAAATTAATTTTTTATTATAGCAGAGAGAATAAATGATGTTTATTTAACTATATTGCAGTCAGTATAGAACTCAGCGATGCTACAATATCCGAGGGTTATTTAATCCTTGTTAATTAAAAAAATATTTTTCTTTTCTTTTTATACTTTTATGTTTTTAATGCTTTTATATTTGTATGATTTTTTAATATTTTCGTTCTTAATATTTTCTGATTTTGTATTTTTAATGATATTTTTAATTTTGCAATTTTTTCAAAGAAACAATTTTATGAAAGATATACGTACAAAATAGAAACAAATATATTTTTTTGTTTTCAAGTATAATAAAAATGTACAAAATGTAGAATCAAAATCTTTTTTATTTTATATATTTTTCTACCATTTTTGCTATTTTTATAATTTTTAAATTTTTTTTAGGATTTTTAAAGTATAAAACTGAAAAAAGTGACTAACACGAAATTAAGCTATTGTTTTCGGATTTTTATTTATAAAAAGGAATCAAGTTAATCAGAACTCAATTTTAAACAGAAGAGAATTTATTAAAATTTAAAATAAGCTATTTTTTATATTTTTATGATCTTTATGTGAATTAGAATTTTCAAGCTTTTCTATATTTTCATTTTTATGGTTTTCTAATGGAATTTTAAAACAAAATTTTAAAGGTGATAGAACATAACAAAAGACAACTACTATAAATTTATAGAGATTTTCAAATGTTTTTCGAATTTTCATAATTTTTCAAAGTTAAACAGAGAAAAAGGTGTTCTTATTTTTTTAAAATAACAAATAAAAGAAAAATTGCAAAAAAAATATCTGGTATAAAACACTCAAACATGAACTTAAACTAATTTTTAGGGATTTTATGGATTTAATTGGTCAATTATTCAAAGCAACTATAGAGAAATTTTAAATACTATAGAATTAAGACCTAATTGTAATTATTTAAATCTTATAGACTGCATAACAATAATTAATAGAAATACAATATTAAAGGTGCAAAATCATAAGAACTTCATGTGTTTACGTACACAAACCTGGGATTGAGGGACCTATTTGCAACTTATGAAAATTGATGTATAAAAAAGTAACATAGAATCACAATGTTTTTATAGCAATATTCTCAAAAACTCACACGATGATGCACACGGATCTACAATAGAAGGACTAACGTGTAATAAATGAAACAAGCATGGAGGTATGTGTAATTATTCAATTAACCTCGTCCAAACACGTAAGCAAATTGTTCTTATTAGAAATAAAAGAAACGACATGAGCAAGTGCAAATTCACCACAGAAGCATGACTTGCATGTGACAATCATGTGGCTAAGATGACGTATGGAGATCTGATTGAGGATCGTCTTTTGGGCATGAATGGATGGTTATGATCGAATCTGGGGTAGTGCACTCTTGATTGGACGAAGGAAATGTGTTCTGGAAGAGCATGCTTGAAGTTGTATGCTGATGAAGTTCAATCTCCTCGATCTCGTTCGATTTGATTTTGATTTGGTTCCTTATGGCTCAGAAGGATCCCGATGATGTCCAACGCCGATCTGATGTGAAGATCAGATCCAGGTTCTGTTGATAAGGGACATGGAGCTTGAGCTCCGATGCAGGTAAAACTCAACTCCCACGTGCCTGATCTCACTCTAGAAAACATCTCTATCACATGCAAGTTATTCAAGGCTCAAAGGCAAAACTTCAGCCATGCTTATGATGCAAAAACAAAAGGAAATTAAGGGGGAAATTGTCTATCTTCAACAGAGTACAAGAACAAGATCAAAACCTCCTCAGATCTGAAGATCTAAGGTTGACCAGATTGCATTAGGAGGTTATGCAGAAGAGGAGTGAGTCGAGTGAGGTGAAATACGTGAGTGATCGATGAAATTCAGACATATATACCTCCGATCTAGCATATCAGAGGTTACTTCTACATATATAAAACTTGGATCAAATGACAAGGAAATGAAAATGAAATGACCGGAAAATAACCTAAAATTACCTACAATTAAGACGCGAAGATCACAACCTTGATCCAACTGCGAATGGACAGAGAAACTCCGCTCGTCAGAGAAGCTTCGACGACAGATTGGATCTCGCTCCCGACACCTCCTCACGTGCTCCAGATCGAGGGATGCCCTTGCCGTCACCTCAAACAAACTCCTAGAGTTGATATTGGGGTGAAAATGCAAGCAAAAATAGACTAATAATGGAAGGAAGGCCATGATCTCAAATTACAAGGGATTGCGAGGGGAAAAATTCAGAAGCGAAATGGGCATGTGAACCGAGGCAAAGCGAGTGAAAATTAATCGAGCGTTGATGTGGAATGTATGAAGCATACCCAAGCACAAAAATCATGAGAAAGGGAGAGATGATTGGGTCGAAATAAATACGGGAAGAAGACCTATTGGGTCCTTATTTGGGTTATTGGATGAAGAGAGGCAGTTGACCCAAGTAAACGGACTCGAGTCCAGCCAATAGGAGCGCGATCCGAACAAGGACAAGCGCTACATGACAAAAGAGTTAAATAAATACAAATAAAACACAAAATAAATAGAAAAATAATTTAAATTTAAAGTTTTAAAATAAATAATGTTTACAAATAAATAAAATAAGTTAATTTCCGATGATTTTTAATAAATTAAATAAAATAATTTATAAGGTTAAAATAAATAAATTTTTTTAATAAATATATAATACACACATACATATATATAAACTATTACACAATATTAATTAATTATTTTTACAAATGAATACATTATTTTTATGCTTTATTTATTTACATAATACATGAGGATTTAAATATATTTTGATTATATTTTTGGGAATTTTATTTAAATAGGCTTATGTACAATATATCTATATTGTACATGTAGTATAAATATAAATATTTTATTTTTGAGTATTTTCGATTATATTGTTTTTATTTTTATATTATATAAATAAGTAAAATATGTAAAAAATAATAAAAATACAATATGCAGAAAAACATGAAGAAATAAATAAATAAATGAGTGGGTGCAATATAGACAACTATGTACAATAACACTCCAAAAAGTCGATTTTCACATCTTAACTTCAATTTTATGAAACCATCTTCATTTTAAAAGCTTGTTTATTTTTGAACATAATAAAGTGTGTTTGGTTTATTTTGAGTTTGTATGGAGCAGATATTGATCTTTTAATTTTGTCTTTATGACTTTTTCAGAGTGTTATTTTTTATCCTGTACAAGATTTTTTGCAATTATTTTTATTTTTAAAGCTTATTTTTATGTACAATTCTTAAAATGAAGTATTTTTATTTGAGATTATTTTGGTGGTAAATAAAATAATACAAGATATACACAATATGAACAATGATGGTCATATATATATGTGTGTGTGTGAGAGAGAGAGAGAGATTGGTTTTATGGGATTTTTATAAGATTAATGACCATATTCCTGCTACTTTATTCCTCGTTGATTAGGTCAAATCCTGACGTACTCTCGGAGTTATGATCAGCCTGTATTTATTTCATATATATAGCCCTCTTTTCTCTTTCCTTTTTCCATATTTATTTATTTATTTCGGATAAAAATAATGATAATAATACATTATTTACATAAGAATATGGATTATTAAAGAGTGCGAATTGATGTTATTTGCATATATTTTGTAAGGGATTTTACGGTAAAATATATGAATAAAGATTATGAATTGGTGATTCATCAGTAGTGCTTTAGTAGTTACCTCCTAGAAGCTTATATATGTTTTCTTTTCCTTTAGTAAACTTGAGAAGGTGATTGACAATAGAGATTGCATTCTTTCTTAGTCCAGAGATATAAGCTCTACGTTGTCTATGTTAGTTTTAAGAATCTTAATTTCATTTTGATGCTGATGTTCATAAGTAGATAATCAATTAATAAGTTCAGTAATGTGCTCTTTAAAATCTTATATTTCGGTCACATGATCTTCTAGTATAGTTTCTGCAGTTTTCTTAAGTTTATTCTCCTTTTTTAACTTAAGTACCAGTTCATGCAATTCAAAATAAATTTCTTAACTTCAACATTAATGAAATGACTACCCTCGTCTAATATTAAAACCTTAGCGATCTCAAACAATGCGATATTGTTTCCCCCGATAAATCGACAAAAGGTCTGACTATCTACTATATGTGACCCGAGTAGAAATAGATGTAGATTAGTTGCATGAGCATCATATCTTGATGGGTCTTGTTGACCGTTTTTTTACTCTTAGGTTACGCTCACACAATTTCAAATGTATTCTTACGAAAACATGCAAGTAAAAACAATGTTAAAGCACATTAGCTGACGATTTGTCAGTACACCCTTCAAAATGCCTTACAAGCGATTTATTTCTTAAAAATCATCCTTATTTTAATTAATCACATCAAATGGATTAATCCCAAACTACTTCACGACGTTAATCTCGCAATTTAATTTGTTTTGACACCCAGCGGACATATATAATTAATTTGTTTAGATTTTGGGGCAACATATATAATTAATTTTCGCACGCCTACCTCCCGTTCATATTTGCGCGGCACATTCCATTCCACCTATTTCAGCTCCCTTTTCCCTTCTTACCCCAACAATGGCATCGGGAGCTCTCCACATTTCCGCTCTCTTCCCCCGCAGAGCTCCCGGCGGCTCTCCCCGCCGGAGAATCCCTACCTTCTGCTCGCCTTCACTCCTCCCTCCTGGTCCCCGCGCCGTCAATCGCTCCCCTCCCCATTCGAGCTCCGCCCACCTTAGACCGAGAACGATCCCCCCAATTAGGGCATCGGAAGGGTCCGATCAGGTATTTTCCGAGTCGCCGTACCGTAAACTAATTCGGATTTCTCAATTTAGTGGTTCAAAACCCTCATCTTGTCTGAACTACGGTGATTAAAGGACGTTGTGAATACTTGTTCGTTTTGGATGTAACGTAACCCTTCTTTGACTCTGAGTTTGATTGTTTCTGATACGTGTGATTACGAAGAAGAGTTGCTAGAATTGCGGTCGAGTGTTTTCGATGGTTGTAATGTGGCACTTTTTAGGTCTTAACTATGTGACGCTAAGGATTTTTGACAATCGTCGGCATTGAAGTTCGGAGTAGAGATGTAGTATAGACCTAAGCGGATGTTAACTGGGTCACGATTAACTTCTCTATCTGATTATATTTAAGAAAAAAACCTATGCCTGATAAAACCATTCAAAATGCTTGAGCCCGAGCTGTTATATCAGCAATCCTTAGTTCATATATAGATTGTTTTCATAAGCCAAAAGATGACTATACGAGATGAATAATCAACATTTTGTTCATTCAAATATAAATATAAAGGTCACGGCACATGAACTCCTCTACGATTAAGAACACACCCAGGATGCATGCAAGTTCCTATCATTTTACTTTTCCTTCTTAATCTCTCTCATGCTTGAGCTCTATTTCAATAATCAATGTCCACACACAAAACCTCCTATGATCAGCACCTGTATCGATGTTTTCTGTAAGTTTGCAATCATACAACACAACATGTTTATGTAAAATCTGTCTAAATCACCGACATGCACATAAGATATATTCATCAGCTGTTAAACTGAAGATGTCATTGGATATCAAAAGAAAAGATGGCCCACAGGGCCACAACCTCCTCACCATCTCCACAATTTGTACCACTCTTGTCCAAGTTGATGCGTCAGTTAAGTCTATAGTAAGTTCTCTGCGAATCGGTGAGCGGGCTGAGAGCATGCGTGAAAGCGGATAGCGGAAGAGGGGGACGGGGCGCTGCCGAAAGGAGGCTTTGTATCACTAGGTCAAAGCGGGACTTCGCCTATGGCGGAGAGTAGCCGAAGCAAGGAAACCCCTGCATGAGGAGAAAGAAGGTGGTTGGGTCCAGGTTTCTCATCATAAACAAGGTCGAAAGTGTTTCAGATGCAGGGTTGCAGGCCACGTTGCATCAAAGTGTATTGAGCCCCTACGTTGCTTTGGTTGTGGGAGGCCTGGTCATCGTCGCGCTTCTTGCCCGATACTGGTATCATCATCAACGATGTGGGTATCGCAAAATACTGTTGAAGATGGAAGTTGGAACACGCAGGTCCTTTGATCATGCCTTGACCAGGAGTATGGCTCTCTCGTATGCGGATGTTGTGGCTGGAAAGGTGGGCGACGACCTATGTACTACGATGTTGATAGGTTCGTGGATGAAGATGAATATGACGATGAATTCGGTTTGGGCTGGAGTCTTGTTTTGATGGGAGCAGGTTTCAAAGGGATTTTGTTTTGCTGGGAATGAACAAATGTGCTCTGCAGGGTCTTTCTGCTGCCCAGGCGCATCATCGTCTCAACCCACGAGGTAGGAGCGACGTCTTATGGAGATTTCCCCGATTTGTAGGTGGTGGGGAGGTGACGCTCACCTCGAAGGTTGTTGAGCTTAGAGGTATCCATTTTTTTATCCAGAAGCTTGGAGGTTCTGGGCCCATTACTTAGAGGAATTGGGGTTGTTAGGAAGATTCTGGCTGATGGATCTGTGCCTGCTCTGCTGGACTATTGTAACTCCTCCATCTTGCCTAATACATTGTTGACGCTTACGGTGGGTCACGCGTCATTCCAGATCTTTGCCCAGTTCTTGACGTTGCCACTGCCACCGACGGTGGTTATGCCGACGAAGGCGGGTTGCTCGGAGCTGGCAGCATGTGCTCACGTTGGGGGACCGAATGTCGAGGAGTCCACATAATCGGAAGAGACCCTGCGCGACTCCTCATCTCCCACTCCGATCGGGGTGGCAGACGAATCGACGTTGAATCTCGACATTGAAAACTGCACCAATCAAATCGATAATTCGTGGGTCTTGCCTTCACGGGCGGATTGGATGGAAGCTCCGACCCGACCGGTTCAGCAGAGAGTAGAAGATTTCCGGGCCGGATCTGATTGTGCTGGCTTGGTTATGCCTCCTCTCGGGCCGGATTGGATGATTCCGCCCCTTCTCAGATCGGGGCAGTTCGGGTCTCAATTTTGGTTGGACATCATGCTGAAGATGGACCTGGTAGCACCGATTCACATGCTTCGCTTAGAAAGAGACAGTCCGAGATCTATCCATCTACAGCTCTCCTGTCTGCCGTGGTGTGGACCTTCGACAAATGGGCAGATTGATTTGAAGACCCATGATCAGTACTACCTGATTACCTGCGATAACTCCTCCATTTCCAATTTTGGTGTCGTTAGCGATGACGATGGTCTGGGATGCTCCAAACCAGAACAATCCGCTTGTGCCAGTGATGGCGAGGAGCTGCAAAGCTGTGGATCGACTGCAGGCATCTCGTTGGTGGGATGTAGCACGGACAATTCGAAGAGGTATAAACGAAGGCAAAAGAAGAATGGCTCAGATGGAGGAACACGAAGTTTTTCTTAGCGGAAAGCGCAAGTAGTCGTACTTGTAGGTGCAATTAACATTGGGGGGGCGCAAAAGGATGTCTAAATGAAGATCCTGTCATGGAATATTAGAGGTCTGGGTGACCCTGATAAGAGGAGAGCTTTAGGTTCAAGGGTTTTGGAATGGGGATGCGACATCATCATGCTGCATGAAACAAAACTGGACTCTTGTGGGCTAGCAACGTGGAACTCTTTTAGGCTCAGTTTGATGACTGGGTTTCGGACTTTGGATACGTCGGGCAGCTCCGGTGGCCTGATCGTCGCGTGGAAGGAGCCAACTTTTATTGTTCGGGCGGAATTAAGTGGATCACACGTGCTCATTGTCCTTTTAGAATGCTATGCTTCTTCGTCTCTTTTGTTCTTATCGTGCGCCTATGGGCCCTGCTTACCGGCTGAGCGGCGTGAGTTATGGACGGACATCCGCGCGGCTAGGGAGGCCTTTCCCTATGGGGCTTGGCTTATTGGGGGTGACTTCAACGTTTCCTTGATGTCTTCCGATCGTTCGTGGCAGCCGGGGTGGGGTGGGGGGGCAGGATCCGGGTTCATCTGATTTTGCGGATCTGATTGATGATTTGGAGTTGGAGGTGCTTGACGCTGTGATGTCAAATTTACTTGGCGGAACACTAGGTCCCGTTCTCGCATCGATCGCTTCCTGGCGTTGACTGAACTCATGGAGTCGTTCCCTTGTTCGTTTGTTTGGTCTGGGTAAGACCTCACACTATGACTCTAAGGTAGCAAGGATGCCTTAGAGTTGGAGTGCCTTCATAGGCATGCGGTGGAGTAAAATGCATCCTAAGTTCCCAACACATGACAATTTCTGGATTTCAGAATTTCTGTTTTGGGAGAAAATCCGGAGTGATGGGAGCGAGAGGTAGCGGTCGTTTGGAGGGCGGTGCGAGTGGTCATGGGAGCCTCGAAGATATTGCAAGAGGGAGCGGGCGCTCTGCGTTTGGTCCCAGTGGTGGCGGCTTCTTCGAAGGTGGGGGCTCGCGGCCGATCGTGGTGAGAGCTTCTCTTGAAAGGCGCTCGGAGGGGTCTTATGATGGATCTAAGGCGGTGCATGTGGGCTTGGAGGTCCACATCAATGGCGCGAAGGTTGCGGTCAGCAGTGCGATGGCTTCGGAGGACGGGTGGAGGACTGTTACTCATCGGAAGGCTGGGAAACGCTGTTTCAGATGTGGGGAGCGAGGTCATATTGCCAATTCCTGCCCCCAGCCTCCTCGTTGCTTTGCATGCGGGGATACTGGTCATCGTCGTGCCTCTTGCGGGTGGCTTCGTCAACGCGGTGCCCCTAGGTCTGGGAGACCTTCCTTCTCGGTGCGTGCGGTGCTGGATCCTCCTCCACGCCCTTCCATCCAGGGGCGCTCGTTCGCGCAGCCACGACCTTCCATCCAGGGGCGCTCGTTCGCGCAGGTGGTGGCTACTCGTCCGCCTCAGCTCTCTACTGGGGTGGCGGCGGAGTCCGGTGGCCTCTTGGATGTCGCGTTTGGTGTTGTCGGTGACCGCTCGTCGTCGGTTGTGGACAGTGGGCCCTTCTCTATGGTGCTTATTGGGGTTGCTCGACACCCTGTCGTTGGCTGGGAAGCGGTGAAGGAGTTGGTTCTTGGCGCGTTAGGCCCCTCGTTCCTTGGGGACTTCTGCATCTTGGACGCCTCCCACTGCTGCCTTCGTGGTCTCTCTCCGCAGCTTCGGGACTTCATGCTCTCTCATGGCTCTAACGATGTTGTTTTCTGGCGTCCTCCTCGGGTGGCTGATGGTGTCTCATCCTCGACTGAGGTTTGTATGGCTTCTATTTCGGGGGTTCCTTTTCTTTCAAGATCTATTCCTGTGCTCAACAAGGTTTTCCACCGGTGGGGATCGATTCTCTCCATCTTCGACGACGGCCTCTCCCCGTTGGCCTATTGGCAGTCCGTGAAGGTGTTATTCGAGTGCAGCCCGGCCTTCCTCCGCGAGTCGACTGGGCGCTCCGTCTTTGGGTCTCTCAAGATTGGCTCCTGGAGCTTTCGTCCGATTCTTACTGTTCTCCCGCCGCCATCGTCGGACTCTGATGCTCCGTCGCCGACTGACGACCATCTTCCTCCTCCCTCGGCGGCCGTCGTCCTGCCGGAGTTCGTGGGCGCTTCGTCTTCGCCGCCCCACGTGGCACGTGCCGCTTCATCTCCCTCTTGCCACGTGGAGGCGCCGCCGGTTATCTCTGTGGAGGAGCCGTACGCTTATGATGTTGTTGGCCTTTCCGAGACGCCTCTTCAGATTTCGCGTCTGACACGCGAATCTTCGGTTGCCACTGCCTTGGGAGGTATCGAAAACGCTTCGACTTCCTTTTATATTAATTTCGGGTCGGCCCCGGCTGTGCGGGTCCGTTATTCGGACCCGGTGGCGGATCTGTCCCATTCTCGGAGCGTCTTTTCTTCCTTGGGCGAATCGTGGCCGCGGACGTCGGGTAGGGGGTATCGGATGCCCTGCTCCGACCCTGTGGTGCTTCAAATTGAGCCCCTTCGATTGGATATTTGCTCCACGGTGGTTACGTCTACTCCGCTACGTGAACCCTCTATCCCCTCTATGGCTCTTTCTCCTCAGGTATCGGGAGCTCTTCTTACAGGTGCAGGGACGGCCTCCTCCTTCAGGCGATTCGGCTCCACGTACAGCAGGCGTTCCTCCTCCTTCTGTTCGCCCCCTGTTGTTCTTTCTTGCGCGACTTTTCGTCAGGCGGTGGCCGAGGCAGCGGGCGTGTGCGTCACTGCCGCTGGTACGGATCCTTCGGATGAACAGGTGCAGGGGGTGTTTCCACAGGGATCGGATGCTTTCGATTGATGTCTGGGATATGCGCGTGGTTTTTTCCTTTATCGGGCCATTCTCCTTGTTTTTTGAATGAAGCTTCTATCATGGAATGTTCGTGGTTTGGGTGACTTGGTCAAACGACGGTCTCTTGGCTCCCGGCTCTTGGAATGGGAGTGTGATGTAGCTTGTATTCAAGAAACTAAGCTCGCAACTCTTGATGACTACTCGTGGCGTTCTTTTGGTGCCGGCTCTTTCTCTGAATTCCGGGCGATTAACGCGGTGGGCGCGGCGGGCGGAATGCTGATTACGTGGCAACCGCGCTCGTTCTCCTTTAGATCTATGCTCGCTGGTCGCCATGTTCTCTCTGTTGTACTGGATAATGTCCGTTCAGGCTCTCCTATTGCTATATCCTGTGTATACGCTCCTTCTTGCCACATTCTTCGCCGGGAGCTATGGGATGATTTACGTGCTGCGGATAACTCCTTCTCCGGGATCCCGTGGATTATTGGCGGGGACTTTAACGTTACGATTCACTCCTCTGATCGTCCTCGTGGTCGGGGAGGTCGCGATCCGGGCTCGCAAGAATTTCGGGACTTAATCCATGAATTGGCGCTTATTAATTTGGTTCCGAATGACATCTCATACACGTGGCGGAACAGCTCTTCTCGATCCAGGCTCGATCGATTCCTTGGTAATGGTTTGGCCTTGGACTCGTTCCCTCTTTGCTCGGTTGGCTCGCGTCCCCGTCCCTTCTCGGATCATTCTCCTATCATTTGGGACGATGGCGCCGTCCTTTCTCCTCGTGGGCTCTTTCGTTATGAAAAAAGCTGGCTCTTGGAACCCGCATTTAAGGACATTGTCAGGAATCACTGGAATCATTTCCCGGCTTCGGGCTCGGCGGCGGCAAAACTCTCTCAAAAGCTCTCCTCTCTGCGGCGGGTTCTTGTTGACTTCAAAGCTACCATTAGACATTCGCGCAAGGCTATTCGTTCCGCTGCGGAGAATCTTATTGTGCTCCTTGACTCCACGGAAAACGAACGTGATCTCACTATGGACGAGCTACATGAGCGCTCTATTGCTATTACGCGGGTTCAGGCAGAGGATAAAAAATGTTGTATTCATTGGCGTCAAAGGTCTAAGGAAAAATGGATCAAAGAAGGCGACGCCAACACGTCCTTCTTCCATCGGACGGCTAGCAACCGGAGGCGCATAAATTTTATCCGGACTATCTCCATCAATGATGAAGTGTTCTCGGATGATCGTGCGATGGGTATTGCCATCACTGACCAATTCAGACGGTCTTCTTCTTCTCTCCCTCCTCGGCGGTGGCGTTGGCTTGGGGAGGGGGCCCCTCGGGTTTCGGACGCTGACTCCATCCTTCGCACTCGCCCTATCTCCATGTCAGAGCTTAAGTCTGCTGTGTGGGGCCTGAATTGCGACTCCTCCCCGGGGCCGGACGGTTTTCCCATTTCTTTTTACAAGGATTTTTGGGAGATTGTGTCGGAGGACGTGCTCGCGGTGGTCTCCGAGTTCTGTTCGGGCAACCATGGTTTTGATCGTATCAATAGGGCTCACATCGTGCTTATTCCGAAGAAATCACCCGCTCTCCGCCTCGACGACTTCCGTCCTATTGCCGTCTCCAACGCTATTTATCTTATTGTGGCTAAAACCTTGGCCAACCGCTTATCACGAATATTACACGGGCTTATCTCGCCGGTCCAAGGTGCGTTTATTAAAGGTAGACATATTGCGGATTGTATCCTTGTGGCGTCGGAAATTGTGGCTGATTGGAGGAGGGAGAAGAAGAAAGGAACTTTATGGAAGATCGACTTTGCTAAAGCCTACGATTCGCTTGATTGGCGCTTCCTTTGGTCGGCTCTTCACCGGCGGGGATTCCCGAGTGTTTGGATTTCGTGGATGCGCAGATGTGTCTCCACGGTCTCTCTCTCCGTGCTTTTCAACGGTCGTCCGGTGGGCGGGTCCTTTCAACCGCGTAGGGGCATTCGCCAGGGTTGCCCTTTGGCCCCTATGCTCTTCGTTCTTGCCTCAGATGTCTTGTCTCGGATGGTGCACGACGTCATTGATGCTGGCCTCACTTCAGGTTTTCAGAAGGGAGGCTTATGCGTGCCTATTATTCAGTTCGCGGACGACACGATTTGTTTCATTGAGGGGGGCTCTGATGCGGTGGCTGGGATGACGCATACAATTTCTATTTTCTGTGAGCTATCGGGAATGACGACTAACTTGGCTAAATGCTATATGGTGCCCTTTGGGATGACGGCGGCGGAGGAAATTGAGTGCAGCCGTATTCTCGGCTCTCAGATTGGGGAGCTCCCTCTCCCTTACCTTGGTGTCCCTCTTTCGATTGGCCGGAACCGCTCTAATGACTGGAGGACTATTTTGGAACGGGTGGACTCGCGCTTGGCGGGCTGGAAGGCTTCCTTGCTATCCCGGGGCGGTCGTCTTGTTCTTCTTAACTCGGTTCTCTCTGCCATTCCGATCTACTTCCTTTCGGTTCGGAAAATGCCGGTGGGTGTTCGCGTTCGATTGGAAAAGTGCATGCGAAGATTCCTGTGGGGGCGTTCGGACGGCAATGGCCGGGGGATTCACTTGGTTGCTTGGGATATGGTGACCCAGCCTAAGAGGTTGGGGGGGCTTGGCGTTCGTCACTTGGCTCGTGTCAATGAGGCTCTGCTCCTGAAATGGGTGCATAAGATTTGGGGCAAGGATGATTCCTTCTTTGGAAACGTGCTGCGAGCGATATTGGGCGAGGCTTGGAATACCTTCATGCGCGGAATTTGCCCTGCTCACTCCTCACCCTTTTGGCGTTACGTCTTTGATGCTTACCAAAGGAACTGCTCTTTGTTCTCCCCGGTGCTGGGGTCGGGCTCCGTCTTCTTGTTCTGGCAGGACGACTGGACGGGGGGCGACGCCTTCCAGATTCGCTTCCCGCGGCTTTTCGCCTTGGCGGCTAATCGGTTGGCCTCGGTTGCCGACTACTGGATCAACGACGGCTGGTCCCCCTCTTTCTCGGGCATTCTCTCGGACCAACGCGCCAACGACCTCGCCTCCCTGCTGGAGGCTCTTTCCTCTTCCGCTTGCCCTTCTGTTGGGAGGGATCACTGGGCTTGGAGGGACGGAACTTTTTCCTCTCGCAAGGCCTTCTGTGCTCTGCTTCCTCCTCCTCCTCCTCCTTTAGCTGCTACCTTGGTTCGTGACTGCGCCTTCTTATGGGGGCTTCGCTTGCCCGCGCGGATCTCTTTCTTCTTTTGGGTTTTTCGTCATCGAAGGCTGATGACTCGCGACCGTTGCGCCTCTTTTCCTTCACACTCCGAACGTCCTTTGCCAGCTCTGTGGGGTGTCTGATGAATCGGCCGACCACCTTTTCTTTCTTTGTTTGTCGGTTACTCGGATTTGGGACGATGTTGCTTGGGCTCGTGCGGCCAATACTGAGGACTTCTGTGATATCCTTTGGACCAACAGAAGGAGATCCCGTTCTGATCTGCTGGGTCCCATTGCGCGCCTGTGGGCTATTTGGAGGGCTCGCAATGAGTCCATTTTCTCGGGCTCGCGTTTCTACGAGGAGAATGTGACTTCTGCGGCTATCAGCCTAATTTCTGATTGGTCTATGTAGTTGGGCCACGGGGTCTGGTTGTCGCGTTTGTATTGTTTTTTTAATTTGGCTCTTCCCTCTCCCTCCTTCATCCCCCCTTAACCCTGTAAGTATCTCTTTCTATACCTTTCATAATAATATAATTCTGGGGCGAACACCAACGAGTGTCTCCCCCTTTTTTTTGGACCTCAAAAAAAAAAAGTTCCCAACACGTCCATTAGCTATATCTAACAATTTGTTATAGTAGCTCGAAGTCTGATAAGGATAATTTTCATAATACAATTTTTTCTCTTCGTCAGGAACTACCGGCGGAACAGTAACTAACTCAATAGAAACCAAACTCAACTACAACCAACTCAATTGTAACCAAGCTCCCATATAACCAACTTAATTGTAATCCATCTCAACTTTAGCCATTCTCATTTGGGACTAATTCCAAGCTCAATTGTAACTCCTTCAAATTCAACTGTAATTGACTCAGACGTAGCCATAGAGGATTCAGATGTAGCCATCACCAAGCCTATTGGCAGAATGGTAACCAAAAACTCAAGCGGTGAGGTAGTCTCATAAGAGATTCTTCCGTCTCGCCCTCTAAGTGGAATTGCAGTCAAGTAGAAGGATAGGTCTACTCCAAAACTACGCCACTGAGATGGGTGAGAGAGACTCTTCGGAAGAGTTACTCTAGAAAAACCGGTCTGACCGGGACGGGCTAACGAGGTCGAAAAACTAAAATCGAGGACCCTCCAGCCTAGGCACCATAAAGAACAAGGGTCAGTGGAATTGGTCTTTAAAAGAGAACATGTGGATCTCAGATAGACGTAAAAATTGCGAGCGCTCACAAAAAATCTAGAAAAAGACTGGAATCCAAGACCCGCGCACTAAGCGACCACTGTCCTAACTTGGCTTCCTATCTCCCGCCCTGCTGAGGGTCACTGCACCCTCACACAGTCAGGTGTGAATGTCACCATGACTGTCACTCATAATTATCAATCATTGCTGAATCACCCTCACTGACTTGATTCATCATTCTTTTTCAATCCTTTATGTAGTTGACTGTACAGATCTAGGTTATTTGGTTAATGATCTTATTGATATCACTGATTCACTTATTTGACTACTTCATCCTTTCTATAGTGATAATATAAATAGTAGACTATACATAAGTATAGATTGACGCGGCACAAGGATGGAGCGTTGGTGGCGAGTGAAGGGCAGTGGGGTGGCGGGCTCGTCGCGGTCGGAGGTGGCTGGGAAGCAACCCGACAGCCGGGGGGACGGTGCTGGGCCTTCTTCGCGTGGTGAGGGCGGTGAGAAGCGAGGGGAAGCGTTGGAAGAGAAGAGGTCGATCAAGGAGGGGGAATGGATCAAGGTTACACATGCAAAGCCCGGGAAAAGGTGCTTCCGCTGCGGGGTGCGTGGCCACCGTGCTTCCGCTTGCCGCCTTCCACCTCGTTGCTTTGCATGCGGAAAGGTGGGGCATCGCATGTCGTCGTGCTGGGCCGGTAGCGGTTCTCGTGGGCTCGCCGGCAACAGGGACCGCTCTGGGTCGCTTGGGCCGGTTTTGCAGGGCCGACCTGATGGCTCTTCGGGTGTCAGGGACTCTCGTTCTTTTGCGCAGGTGGTGCGTGGTGGCGGCGTGAAGGCGATGGGTCTCGATGCTGGTCTTGCACCTGTGGGGGGGGGGTCACCGTTCCCTTTCGTGGTGGTCCCGAGGTGGGGTGCGGTTTGGGGGGTGCGTCAATTTCGGCGTTGGCCTTGCATGGAGACCTGGTGGTTGGGGACGCACAACATAGGGAGACTTTGCATGGGTTGGCGTTTCAGGGGGGAGGCAACCTGAAGGTGTGGGCCTCCTGGCGGCGGTGGGGCTCCTGCAAAAGCCTGGCGCGGGTTGGGAGTCGGTTCGCGCCAACACCCTCGAGCTCATTGGGTCCTCAGTTCTGTAGGACTTCATCGTCTTGGACTCTTCTCGATGCCGCGTTCGTGGCCTCTCCCCGGAGCAGCGGGAAAAGCTTCTTCGTAATCTTGATGCCGACATCGTGGCGTGGCGGCGTCTGAGGGTCGCGGATGGTGCTTACTCCGACTCGGAGGTCTGTGTGGCGGAGGTGCGGGGAGTGCCCTTTCTCTCCCGCACGGTTCCCGCCCTTTCCAAGGTGGTGCGTGGCTGGGGGAAGTCCTGGCTGTTCTCGACGATGGCCTTGCGCCGGGTGCGGATTGGAAGTGCGCTCGTCTCCTGCCTCGAGTGCTCGAGGTTACTGCTCGACAATGCTGCTGACAAGGTCTTATTTGAAAGCATGAAGGTTGGTCGATGGACGTTCAAGCTGGAGTTCTCTATTCTTTCGCCGCCGGCGGCGCTGGAGGGCCCGCCGCCCTCTCCGAGTGTGCGCGGTGGTGCCTCTGTCTTGGGAGTTGGGGTCGACGCTTCATCTTCTTCTTGCCACGTGTCCAGACTTGGGGGAGTTTCCAAAGAAACGCATGGAGCGCGTATCTTCTCTGGCCTACTTCTTCGGCCTTCTCGGGAGACGTGCGCGGATTCTGACAGACGCTGTTTGGTGACACTGGGATCTTTCGAGGTCGATCCGCTTTCTCTTCATTCCTCTGGGTTGTCGGCTGACTCCTTGCATATGTCGTTCTCGGGGCACGTGACAAGTCTACCGTTACGTCCTGTTATCGGATCTGTACATTTCGGATCGTGGTCGCCCATGCGGGCTTCATCGGACCCGCTTCTGTGGTTGGACCCTCTCTCTTTGTCATCCGATATTCCCTTCCGAAGCCCGTTGCCTCGCGGATCCGTCTGGAGGAAATTGACCCAAATGTTGGGCTGGTTCCGGTTCTCTCCCTTCGGCCCCTGCGACTCCTTCGGCTATTTCTTTGTCGGAGGTTGGAGGGCTTGCTCGCGATTGTGGTGATTTGGTTGGATCCTCGGGGTTGGCTGACGATGCCCTTGCGGTGGGGAGCTCATCCGCCTCCCGCTTCGGTAAGAGCTACAGTAGACGTTTTCATTCCCGCCTTGGAAACCCCATTGTTTCTACCTGCCAGACGTTGCGCGATGCGGTGGCGGAGACGGCAAGCCTCTCTCTAATTGGGGACGCTCACTTGGTTTTTAATGAAGATTCTATCCTGGAATGTTCGAGGGCTCGGGGACCCTGACAGGCGCCGCGCCTTGGGGATGCGTCTCTCAGAGTGGGAATGCGACATTGCATTTGTCTAAGAATCGAAACTGTCGGAGGTGGATGACCCCCCTTTGGAGGTCGTTCGGTGCTGGGCCTATGGATGACTTTCGTTCGCAGGATGCAGTTGGCGCATCGGGTGGAATTATTTTGGCTTGGCACTCGGCGAGGTTTTCATTCTCCTCTATGCGTGTTGGGAGACACTCTTTGTCTGTGGTCTTGTCTCGGGTAGACTTTAATGCATCTACTGCTCTCACTTGTATTTACGCGCGTGCGTGCCATGGGCTCCAGAGGGAGCTTTGGGATGATTTACGTGAGGAGGCCTCTGCCTATGCGGCCATTCCTTGGTTGCTGGGGGGGAGACTTTAACGTCACTGTGCTATTTGAAGATCTTCCTCGGGGCCGTGGGGGTTAAGACCCGGGCTCCAACGACTTTATTGCTTTCATTCGAGATTTGGCCTTGGAGGGGTTTGCCCCATGACATTTCTTACACGTGGAGGAACAATGCTTCTAGATCGAGGATTGATAGATTTTTGGCGAGTATCAAACTTATGGAGGCTTTTCCTCTTTGCGCGGTGTCATCTCGACCGCGCTCGTTCTCCGATCATAACCCAATCGTGTGGGATTCTGGGGAAGACATCCGTCCTCGGGGTTTCTTCCGGTACGAAAGATGTTGGCTCTTGGAGCCAAACTTCAGAGATTTGGTGAAGGATCACTGGAATCAGACCACGTTTGTGGGCTCCGCAGCCCGTCGTTTCGATCACAAGCTCGCGTCTCTGAGGACTCTTTTGGCATATCTGGCCCGTGTGGCGGCGCGGAAGGGCGCCGGACGAGATATAATGCGGCTGGATCGTTTGGAGAACGTTAGAGACCTAGTTTCAAAGGAGCTGGTGGAGCGTGCTGCTGCCATTGATCTGGTCAAGGCCGGAAGACAAGAAGAGGAGCATTGAATGGCGTCACGTTCGCGATTGCGGTGGATCAAAGAAGGTGATGCGAATACTGCGTTCTTTCACCGGGTGGCCAGCGGTAGAAGATGCTCAAACTCTATCCACTCTCTCATGGTCAACGGTTCTCTCATCCATGGGGACAAGGATTTGGACGAGGCTTTGTGGGGCTCATTTCAAGAACGTATTCGGTGTCGGACGCAGCGTTCCTAGCGATGTCGGGCCGGGGGGCTCCCACGATATCATCTTCGGACGCGGTGACTCTGACTAGGCCGTTCTCTTTGGCGGAGCTCAAGGAGGCTGTTTGGGACCTCAACGCGGACGCTTCTCCGGGTCCGGATGGGTCCCGGTGGCCTTCTATCGTGACTTCTGGACGTGGTTGCTGAGGACGGTCTGGAGGGTTGCTCGTGAATTTTGTGAAGGTAACTGTGGGTTTTGACAAAATTAATAGGGCCCTTATTGTTTTGATTCCAAAGTTTGCTGCGGCCATTCGCATCGAGGACTATCGTCCAATCTCTATCTCCAACGGGATATATTTAATCATTGCTAAGGTCTTGGCCAAGAGGATGGCTCCCCTCTCGACTCGCTGATATCGCCATCGCAGGCCGCCTTTATTCGTGGGCGACAGATATCCGATTGCTTCGCGGTGGCCTCCGAGATGGTGGAGGATTGGAGAAGTCCTCGACAAAGGGGATTCTTTGGAAGATCGATTTCGCTAAGGCCTATGATTGCCTTGATTGGCGTTTCCTGTAGTCGGTTCTGAGGCGGAGGGGCTTTCCGGAGGCTTGGATCTCGTGGGTGCGGCGTTGTGTGTCCACGGCCTCCCTTTCCGTTCTTCTTAATGGTCGCCAGGTCGGGGGATTCTTCCAGCCAAGGAGGGGGATGCGTCAGGGGTGCCCTCTCGCTCCCCTCCTATTTGTGTTGGCAGTCGACGTGTTGCCCCGTATGATTGTTGGCGTGGCTGCGGCGGGCCTTACTAGAGGTTGCTATATGGGGGACCTTCATGTCCCTCTTCTTCAGTTCGCTGATGACACCATTTGCTTTATCGAGGGTGGTCCTTCAGAGGTTTCCGGTATGGCTACTACTCTTCAGCTTTTCAGCGAGGTCTCGGGCCTCTTGATTAACGGACAAAGTCTAAGGTGGTCCCATTCGGTATGCCGCAGGAGATGCCTTGGAGTGTGGTCGGATGCTGGGCTCCTTCCCAGGTGGGCTTCCTTTTGATTATCTTGGTCTGCCCTTGGCTGTGGGTCGCGCTCGGCTTCGTGATTGGAAGGTGGTGGTGGAAAAGATGGAGGCTCGCCTGGCTGGGTGGCGAGTGGCTCTTTTATCTAGGGTGGGCGGCTGGTTCTTCTAAAGGCGGTGCTATCCTCTATCCGATATACTTCTTCTCGGTTCGTGGTCTGCCTAAGGGGATTCGGGTGCGTATGGAGAAGTGTATGCGGGGGTTCTTGTGGGGAAGAAAGGGAGAGGGGAGAAGGGGGGTGCATTTGGTGGGTGGGGTGATGTTACGAGGCCCAAGCGGGTGGGGGGCTTGGGAGTAAGGCGGATGGATGTGGTTAATGATGCCCTTTTGCTTAAGTGAGCTTCGCGGCTCTGGGGAAGTGAGGAGAACTTCATGTTGAATATTCTGCGGGAGACGTTGGGAGTGGAGATGTTGGCCGGTACTCGGGGAGCCCCTCCGGTCACCTTTCTACCTTCTGGCGTGGGTGCTGAATGTCTTTAATCGTAATCGCTACTTTTTAAACCTATGCTGAGGAAGGGGAACTCTTTTCGTTTTTGGACTGACGATTGGTCTGGAAGGGGTGCTTTAAAGGATGCGTTCCCTCGATTGTTTGCTTTGGTGGAAGACAAAGAGGCTTCGGTAGCCTCGTGCTGGATGATGGCGGCTGGTACCCTAGGATGTTGCGAACCTTTCGGATCAACGATTGGACGATTTTCCTTTCACTGATGAGCCTGCTTGCGGACGCTACAAACCTACTGATGACCGGGACCATTGGGCGTGGAAGGATGGATCTTTTTCTACGAGAAAGACGTACTCTGCTCTCGTCTCGAGCATTCCTGGGGACGACGCTGCTCTTGTGCGTGACTGCAGATTTTTGTGGGGCTCAAGCTTCCTGAGCGCATTGGCATTTTTCTTTGGCTTCTTCGCAGGGGGAGACTCTTAACTCGTGATCGGTGTGCAATTCTGTTCCCCAATATTGGGCCGATTTGCGGGCCGTGCGGCACGGAGCGCGAAACCATCAATCACCTATTCTTCGAGTGCGGGCGTGTTCGCGGATCTTTGGGCTGACCTTGGCTGGATCAATGCCGTGACCACTGCTTCTTTCTGGGAGAGTTTGGCGACCTCCAGGGGCAGGGATAGGAGGGAGCTGTTGGATCGATTGCGCGCTTATGGAGCATTTGGTTGGGGAGGAATGACACCATCTTTGCGGGACAACGTTTCTACTTGGAAAATATCTCCATCAGTGCTACGCGTTTTGTGCTTGATTGGTCTTCTGGGTAGACATGGTTTTCGATCTTGCGAGGGGTGCTTGATTTAGGATGACCCAAAGGGTTTTTTTCTTGGTTTGAGCTTTTCTTTCCCTTTGTAAAAATCTCTTTACATTCTCTTTTCAATACATTGGGGTGAACACCTACGAGTGTATCCCCTTTTTCGAGCGTAAAAAAAAGGACTATACATAAGTGTTGGGAGAAACAATTTCCATATCATAGAAGAGACCCTAGGGCTCTCTTATATAGGAGACAAGCCCTGGGTTAATTGCAGAGAGATACATAAATAAGACAGAAATAAGAAAACTCAATAACATGAGATACAATTATCTCAACAATAAGGATCAATTGATTGATGATTTCTTTATTCGTAAAGATCTTGAGAAATCATTTGTTGACTTTGAGAGAAGAGTTCTAATATTTTAAAAGATGAATTCTCAGAGGATGTCAATGCTATATAATATAAAGGGTTATCGAAAAGCTATCACATATCACTGTGATTGCTTGGATATTGCTTGTGTAGATAGCAAAGTAGGTTAGTTCATGGGTCACCATAGGATGTTGCTATAATGCTACACGTATACCTTAAGACTGCATTAGGAAGGGGTCATCTCTTCCTCAGCAAGGAGTCTCTGGTTTTCACCATTGTGCATATGTATATTATGTAGGTTATCCTGTAGACAAGAATCCTTGACAAACTTTAGTTTATACTTTGGATGAAACCTCATCACATCACGCAATAAGAAGACGACGGTTGTAGCCATATATCGTGTAGAATATGAGTATAGAGCCTTGACTCAATGCAACTGTAAAAGCTATATAGATAGATCCTTAGGGGAATATGTTCTTATAGGAGCCTCTATCCATGCAACCAAATTGTGATATTTATACTGCATTATTCTAGATACAATATTGTTTTCCACCAATGGACCAATCTGTAGAAGTTTAGTTTATGTTTCTGCATCTTTTATATATTGTTCTTTTCGTTTGTCCACCATATGTAATTTTCCCATAGACCTCTCCCTATATAAGAGAGTCTAGGGCTCGAGGAATAAACATACACTTATTTTTTCCCACCTGGTATCAGAGCGGCAGTCCTAGACCGAAGCTCTCGTGCCAAACCCTAAACCTAGCCCTCCACCTTCAAGCTTCCGCGCGCCGTCTCCTCTACGTGCGCTGCCATCTCCTTCGCGCGTCGTCTCCTCCCCTATGCGCTGCCCCCTTGCGTGTGCCGCCTCACGCGCTTCACGCGCGGCTGTGCGCTTCACGCGCATCACGCTCATCACGCACGGCTTTGCCCCTCACGTGCGGCTGTACCCGTGAGCCGGTTGTGTCCTGGGGTTTCACCAACTCTAGGGTTCAGTGGTCATCGTTATAAGGGGCTCTCCGCTCGCTTCCAGTTGATGGGTTTGGTTGCATAGAGGTCTACACGTGCAACTAAACCCAATCATGTCAGTGTAGATCAAGACCCATCCTGTCTACAACCCTAGTTTTCTCCAGTCAAGATGTCAGAAAGCCAGATCGAGATCCCCCTACAGGCACCTTCAAAGGCCCCGCGCTTATTGTGAAGATGGATGGATCCAACTGAGTTATGAGCCATGCAGTTCATGAGCCTAATGAAGTCAATGTGTAAGAACATATTCTTACAGAGGATGAGCCAGAGGAGAAAACACTGTATATGCCTCATGGGAGGCTGCTGATGCATATGCTCAGGTCTGTTGTCTGGTACTCTGATTCCAGACATTGCTAATGACGTCTTGCATCAACCTACTGTCAAAGCATGTGGGACATTCTTGCTGCCACATATTCACAAGCCAAGAATGAGATAAAAATCCTACAGCTCCAGTATGACATCCTCACGATAAAGCAGAATGGTCGACCCATGCATGCTCACTACACTGCATTGAGGGGAATGTTTGAGAGGCTTCACAGTTTCATGCCTCTCACGGTACTACTGTGCCAAATTCTTCTGCTATGGCAACCTCTAGAGGAAGAGGCAATTCATCTCATTTTCGTGGATGAGGACCACGTGGTAGGGTTGGCCGTGGTCGTGGATTACAGTGCACTTATTGTCGTCGGATTGGTCATACAGAAGACACATGCTAATCTAAGAATGGTTTCCCAGCATCTGCCCGTGCAGCAGAACAGATACAGCATAATGGTGCTATGCCAGTGTCGGATCCACGATATGATGATCTAGTACCTCGTCTATGTGATCTCATGTCACCAGCCAATACTCCTCCATCGGTTTCAGAGAACAGCTTGGAACTTGCTGCTACGCAGAAGCTAGTTCCTCAGGTAGTGCTTATACTTTTGCTTTCTACCAGGGTTCACGTACCTCAGAATGGATTGTAGATTCAGGTGCCACACATCATTTTGTGTAGAGATAGACACCAACTCACATCCTACAGGCAAGTCTCCCCAGGAAGGACCGTGTCATAGTAGATGGGACTCATTCTCCCATCACAGGACAGGGGCAGATCGCCTTAACACCTTCCATGCAGTTGCAGAATGTGCTCTATGCTCCTAATTTCTCTATGAATTTATTGTCAATTAGTCAGATTGCTAAGGATCTACATTGCCGAGCGATATTTGACCCATCATCTCTTGTCTTTCAGGACATTCTCACGGGCAACGTGATTGGACATGGCCGTGAGCAAGACGGGCTGTATGGACTGGTCCATACACCTTATGCCGGAGTATCATCCCATTCTACTAGACTTGTCTCTCCTTACTTATGGCATATGCGTTTGGTCATCTTCCGTTTCAGAAACTGCGTCAAGTCCTTCCTCAGATCTCACCCCGCTCGTCCTTCGATTGTGAAGTTTGTCAGTTAGGGAAGCATTATCGGCCTGTCTTCCCTAGTCGTCAGAGTCGGAGCAGTAGCTCTCCATTTGAGTTTTTTCATATTGATATTTGGGGTCCAAGTCGTGTTCCGGATCATCATGGACACAGGTTCTATTTAATTGCTGTGGATGATTTTAGTCGTTTGTCTTGGATTTTTCTGTTAAAGAATAAATCTGAAGCGGGCATCACTATTATGAATTTTATTAAAGAAGTGCAGATTGTGTTTCTGTTTCTATCAAGATGGTGAGAACTGATAATGCCCTGGAATTCTGTACTCGAACATTATCTCAGTTTCTTTCATTCCATGGCATTCTTCGTCAAACGAGTTGTGCCTACATATCCCAACAAAATGGTGTCGCAGAAAGAAAACACCGCCCCTTCTTTATGTCACTTGTACGCTTCTTATCCTGAGTTGTGCTCCGCACTCGTTTTGGGGCGATGCGGTTTTTACTGCATGTTATCTCATTAACCGCATGCCCTCGTCTGTGTGGGGAGAAGATACCTTTCTCCCTCGTTTTTCCTAACAAGGAGTTGTTTTCTTTAATGGCATTCGTTCACCAGTCGTCTCCAGGGGTTGACAAGCTCTCTCCTAGGACTGTCAAACGTGTTCTTTGTTTGGTATTCCATGACTCAAAAAGAGGTATCATTGCTATGATCTGTTACGTCGAAGATATTATATCAATGCAGATGTCACGTTTTTTGAGTCAATCCTGTTTTTCTCTTCTGCAGGTTACAGGTTGGTGCCATCAGATATAAATGATGAAATCTATATTCCTCCTCCACCCTTGTATACACCACAACAAGCTCCCACATCTACACCACCGTCATCCCCATCACCACCACCATCTCCACCGCCGCCACCACAATTACCACCTCCCATATCTTTGGTTCCTCCTCTACCACGCCACTACAATCGACAGGCAACCCCTGCTCATGATCATGGTCAATCATCACACATGCTCCAGGTTTTGTTCTGATAACATTATTTCTAATGATGGGACTGACGACATTTCTCAGCAGGAACATGCAGGGGATGACACGGATGTTGGCACAACTGATGCAGATCTTGATTTGCCGATTGCACTGAGGAAGCCGAAGAGGTCATGTGCTTCATATCCGATTGCTTCTCATGTTACCTTTGAGTGTCTGCCAGGGGATTTCAAGAGATTTGTAGGTGCTTTATCCACTGTGAATATTCCAAGGACTCACCAGGAAGCATTAGCTGATAGTCGATACCACCTTCAGTCGAGAGGTACATGGAGTCTTGTTTCAGCTCCTACTGGGCATCTATTATGAATTGCAAGTGGGTGTTCAAGGTAAAGCATAACGCCGATGGCAGTATTGATAGGTACAAGGTTCGACTGGTTGCTCGGGGTTTTACTCAGACGTATGGGGGTAGATTATCTTGACACGTTTTCTACTGTTGCTCGTCATTCTACCTTGCGGATTCTTTTATCTGTTGATGTGATTCGAGATTGGCGCCTGTTTCAATTAGATGTCAAAAATGCATTTTTATATGGTGATCTTCAGAAGAAGTATACATGCAGCATTCACCTGGGTTTACTGCTGAGGGGGAGTGTGTACAGGTTTGCAGGCTTTATAAGGCGATCTATGGCCTAAAGCAGAGCCCAAGAGCTGGTTCCAGAAGCTCTCAGACTTGTTTGAGAAGCAAGGGTTCAAAAGGTCAAATGCAGACAATTCTCTCTTTGTACAGAGGACATCCAGAGGTATGACTGTCATTATGGTATATGCTGATGATATACTCATTACATGAGATGATATGCAGGGAATAAAAATGGCAAAAGAATTCTTGGGCCGTGAATTCGTTACCAAGGATCTAGGAGTACTTAGATATTTCCTTGGATTGGAGTTCGCTAGAAAATGAACAAGGACTCTGTGATGACTCAGAGGAAATATGTCACTGACTTACTAAGTGACACATGTATGCTTGGATGTCGACCTGCTTCTATACCCATGGATCCAAGCATGAAGATGCATGATGATGACACTGAGGAGGTTGACAAAAGAAGGTACAGACCAGTTTATGGAGCAACCTCGCCAGGTACACATGGACGCCGTAACATATGATACTAAGGCATCTTAAGTCATCTCCAGGTGCATGATTGATGTTTAAAAAGAAGGGCACTATTACTATCTCAACATGTGCAGATGCGGACTATGCAGGGTGCCCGACGGATAGAAAATCTACATCAAGCTTTGCTATATTCTTGGGGAGTCACTTGTCTCATGGAAGAGCAAAACGCAAACAATAGTTGCGAGATCTAGTGCTAAATCGAAGTATAGAGCTATGGCTCAAGCATGTGAAGAAGCGATGTGGTCCATGCAGTTCTGACAGATCTACATATAGATGTTCCTCTTCCCATGTCACTAAAATGTGACAATAGGCTGCATTATTTATTGCAAACAATCCTGCCTTTCACGAGAGGACGAAACACATTGAGGTGGATTGCCATTATATCTATGATATGATCTAGAAAGGTTTCATTCTACAACCCATGTCAGCTCAGGAGATCAAACTGCAGACATTCTTACCAAAGCTCTACTTCGGGGTCCTTTCCAGAAGTGTCTATCCAAGATGAGCATGATAGATATCTATGCTCCATCTTGAGGGGGAGTGTAGAAGTTTAGTTTATGTTTCTGCATCTTTTATATATCGTTCTTTTCGTTTGTCCACCATATGTAATTTGCCCATAGACCTCTCCCTATATTAGAGAGTCTAGGGCTCGAGGAATAAACATAACGCTTATTTTTTCCCAACACAACCATATGGAGGTTAATGACACATGGTCATCTCTTCGAGCAAGTTCATAACAACTACTCTATGAAACTCCATGTTAGCAGTTGGAATTCTTGGTTGGTGTGATCTAATGCCTGTTATGTTTAGAACATGTCACGGTCTCGAGCTGTTGTCTACAACTCATCTGTTGGGGGACATGGCATTATTTTGATATGAATTTTGTTCAGTTTATAAGCATTGACACATCCTTATTAGGATTCCATAAAAAAATAATGCATCTTTAGCCACAAGTACATCAAAGCATCTTATGATCGACTTTAGTAGTCTCTATATCATTGAAAATAGTAATTGAATATGTCCTTGATGTAAAGAACAAACAATTGATTAATAAGGAGTCATTGCTTTCTATTATAAAGGTAAGACATCCAATTTTGAGGTTGAGATTTTTTTAAAGGAATTTTGAAGGCTCAATCACTTATATTAGATTCTTTATTTATGAATGACTTCATCCTTCTCAGGATTCCATAAGAAAATGCATCTTTAGGCACATCTATATTAGTCTGTTTGTATTATTGACAATTGAATCATGCATATACCTTGTACTAAAAAATATTTGCATTTTTTTAGGTCTGTGTGCCTAGTATTGTTATCAAAGTTAAAATAAGATTTACCCCCCCCCCCCCCAATTTTTCACATTTTTCATCATGAAATTAGCGTAATAATCAATGGACTATTTTTAGCACAAAAATGTATGTCATTTTCCCCTAAATTTTCATTTTTTGTGCTAAAAACGATGGCTAATTATTGGTCTTAACTTAGGTTAATTTGCATGCTAAACCCAAATTTTTATCCTAAAAAATTAAGAAAATCGAGAGCATATATAATAGTTGGAAAGTTCTGATGAATTCCATGTAAAACTTCACAATTCTCACTAATTTCAGAGGCAATTTAAGGGAATAAAGGGATTGAATCATGCATGGAAGGCAACAAGAGGAGGGGAAAGATTGTACCTTTGATCCTCTAAGTTTGGAGAGTATTTGTGGCTTCATTAACATGCAACAATAGCTAAAATACCTGCTGGACAGCAGCATAAAAAGAAAAAAAACTGAATTAGAGACTCCAACATTGACTTTAATGAGAGTAAAGAGAAGAGGGATTTGTACCTTTGAATATCTCCACTTTGGAGATCCAAACTTGCATGCAACAACCTCTGCTTGACAGGAGCTTCAGTTCATTCGGATCTGGATGTTACGGGCTATGGGGAGATTAACCTGACGCCCTCTACGCATCTACAAAATTTGTTGCATGCACCAGATTTCTCTATGAATTTGTTGTCCATTAGCCAGATTACGAAGGATTTACATTGTCAAGCTATTTTTGACCCATCTCTTATTTTTTAGGACATCCTTACGGGCAAGGTGATTGGGTGTGTCTGTAAGCATGGCGGTCTCTATCGCTTGTTTCGAACTCCCTATGCAGGAACCTCCTCTCTATCTGCTGGATCTCTTTCACCATTTATGTAGCACCTGTGCTTTGGTCATCTCCCGCTCCAGAAATTGTGTCGTGTTCTGCCTTAGGTTTCGCCTCATATGTCCTTTCAATGTGAGGCATGTGAGTTGGGAAAGCATCATCGTTCTTCATTCCCTGGTCGTCAGAGTCAGAGCAATAGCTCTATTTTTGAGTTATTTCATACAGATATTTGAGGTCCTAGTTGTGTTCCTGATCATCAGGGGCACATGTTTTATCTAGTTGCTGTTGATGATTTTTCTCATCTGTCTTGGGTCTTTCTATTAAAGAATAAATATGAAGCCCCATCACAATCTCTAATGCCCTCTACCTTATTGTGGCGAATGTGTTTGCGTTGCGGCTCGACCGGGTTCTTGCCTCCATCATCTCCTCGCTCCAATCTGCTTTTATACAGGGAAGACAAATATCGGACTGCCTTACTCTTGCTTCGAAAATCGTTGCGGAGTGGAGGCGGGGGGATCGGCGCGGTGTTCTCTGGAAGGTGGATTTTGCAAAAGCATATGATTGCCTTGATTGGAGGTTCCTTTGGTCGGTTTTGCGAAGGAGAGGGTTTCCCGGAGGTTTGGATTTCTTGAATGCGGCGCTGTATAACGACTGCCTCTTTTTCGGTCATGGTTAATGACCGCCCGGAGGGGGGTTTCTTCCAGCTGCGTAGGGGCATGCGTCAGGGCTGCCCCCTTGCCCCCTTGCTGTTTGTCATCACTGTGGATGTGCTTGCTCACATTACTTGCCGGGTTGTTGACTGCGGATTATCGGCCGGATTCTCTAAGGGTGGTCTGGTGATCCCGTTGCTGCAATATGCTGATGACACTATCTTTTTCATTGAGGGGGGCCTCGCGGAAACCTCGAGCATGTCTATGGCCCTGGATCTTTTCAATGAGGTGTCTGGTCTTTTCAAGAATGTGGACAAGTCAAAGGTTGTCCCTTTCGACCTCTCGATGGAGGAGGCGGACACGTGTGGGCAGGTTTTGGGGTCTGATTGCGGCTCTCTCCCGATTGACTACCTGGGGATGCCCTTGGCGGTGGGAAGAACAAGGTTGAGGGATTGGCTCAGGGTCGTGGAGAAGCTGGAGGCAAGATTGGCTGGATGGAAGTCGGCCATTCTCTCTAGGGGGGTGACTTATCCCTCCTAAAGGCGGTTCTCTCCTCCATCCTTTTACTTCTTATCTAATCGTCGGCTGCCGAAGGGGATACGCAAGCGCCTGGAGAAGCTTATGCGGAGATTTTTTATGGGGCAAACATGGGGAGGAGTCGGGGGGTTTGCACCTGGTAGAATTGGGAGAAAATCACGCTGCACAAGAATGAGGGGGGATTGGGGGTGCGGAGTCTGGAGCATGTTAATGATGCATTGCTTCTTAAGTGGGCCAGCAGAGTTTGGGGCCCAGAGGAGGATTTGTGTTGCAAGGTTTTGCGCGAGATTTACGTCATCAACGGGGCGACGCCGGTCGCTGCTGACCTGGTAGGGTCCCCCATGCCGTTTTGGAAGGGGTTGATGGATGCCTTCTACAGTTTTTTATCCTTGTTTAGGCCGGTGATTGGAAATGGTGATTCCTTCAAATTCTGGACTGGTGATTGGAGGGGGGGGGTTGTGCTCGTGGTTCCCTCACCTGTTCGCTCTGGCAGCTGATAGGAGTGCTCGGGTCGCATCTTGCTGGTCGGACGGTAACTGGTTCCCGGCTTTCGCTGCTAATTTCTCGGATCAAAGACTCGTCGATTTTCTTACCTTGCTGGACTCTATTAAGGGTGCGGGATGTCCTACTAAGGGGAGGGATCACTGAGCGTGGCGTATGGGCCCTTTCTCGACGAGGAAGGCCTATGGGGTGATTTGTAGGCCCCCACCATCGCGCTTGGAGAGTATGAGTCGTGATTGCGGTTTCTTCTGGGTCTCAGGCTCCCTGAACGGATTGGCTTCTTCCTCTGGCTGTTTCGTAGGCAAAGATTGATGACGAGAGATCGATGTGCTAGACTATTGGGGTTCGTCTCTGATAGGTGCGTTTTGTGCGACACTGCGGTAGAGTCCCTTGAGCACCTTTTTTTAGATGCCCTAAAGTGACTATGATCTGGGAAGACACAAGAATGGCATGGTTGTGCACTTCCGATTTGGCTTCCTTCTGTGGTTCGATGGTGGCAAACAGAGACAGAGATAGGCGATGGATCCTTAGGCCCGTGACAATTTTGTGGGCAATATGGCTGGGCAGAAATGCAGCTCTTTTCTCTGGGCAACGCTTCTACAAGGAAAACGTGGAGGTGCATTGGGCGCAATTGGTGGATGATTGGGCTTTGTAGTTGCTTTGCTTGTTTCATTTTCTCGCTTCCTTTGTAAACTCTCTGTTTACTTTTTCTTTAATTAATAAATGGGGCAAACACTATTGAGTGTCTCCCCCTGTTTCTGGCTTCAAAAAAAAGAATAAATCTGAAGCTGGAGATGTTATCAAAAATTTCCTAACTGAAGGACAAAGTGTGTTTTCTGCTTATGTGAAAATTGTGAGAACTTATAATGTCTTGGAGTTTTGTTCGAATGTTCTCTTTAATTATTTTTTAACTCAAGGTATCCTAGGACACTTCTCATTCAAAGTCGTGCTCCACATTCTTTTTGGGGTGATGCGGTTCTAGCGGCATGCTATCTTATTAATCGCATACCCTCATCGGTCTTAGGTGAGAAAATTCCATTCTCTCTTGCTTTTCTTGACAAGGAATTGTTCTCTCTTACTCCCACGTGTGTTTGGCTCAATCGCCTTCGTCCTCCAATTATCTCCAGGTATTGACAAGCTCTCTCCTAGAACAGTCAAGTGTGTCTTTGTGAGTATTACAGGACACAGAAAGGATACAAGTGTTATGATCCAGTGTGTAGGAAGTATTATGTTTGTTATGGTGTCACCTTTTTTGAGTCCGTAATGTACTTTTCTCCTCACCTGCATGACACGAGAAGCAATGTCCTTGACAACAACCGATAGTTGTGTTTACGTTAAGTTGATATTGTATGCAGTGTCTTGTATGGTGTGTTTGAGTTATTTCTTTCTGTTTGTCCATGCTGAGCATTGCGTGCTCCCGCTTGAGGGGGAGTGTTGGAGTATATGCGTCACACTTGTATAGCTGGGTAAATGGATCTCTTCAGGATCTATTTACCACATCCAGTGTTAGTCCCACATCTACCAGTGATGGAACTTGGAGGGTCTGTGTAGGCTATACAAGAATCCCCAAACCTCCTGTATAAGTTGAGAAAGTTCATTGAACAACCATCCCTTTGATGCGTTCTCCCGTGGTTTCATCTTGCTCCTTATTGGAATAGGGTTCCACGTAAAAATTCTGTGTTCTTCAATGTTTATTTCTTTTTCTCTGATATGCTTCCGCATTCTTTATTTTCTAACAATAGTCATTTTGGTAACCCTTGTGCTACCACATATAAATGTACTAAGCCTTCTCCCACTATAAGTAGGGTCGGCGACATGGATTCTTTCTCAAATCCATGTTGAAAGATTCGTCTATTTTTTATGCTGGCCGTCGACTGCCTAACACAACCCTTGCAAGAGTGGGATGTGAACCGTAGTCTTTTGTGTGGTAGACACACTGCACTACCACCATTAAGTGAGCTACCACATATAAAGAGAAATAAAAAACTTCACTGCACTAAATTACTCTCTACTATTAACTCGAAATAGTAATGCCAATTAAATCACTTAATACCTTAAACTTCTATCTCGAAAACAAACAAAAAATAATAACTATTAGATATATTTTTGCTTAGGACACCAATTTTAGATTTTTTGGGACTAAACATATTGCGTTGGAATTTTTATGATCGCTAGTTAGCTTTTATTCTTCGGCCATCACATTACATTGATTAGAATTTCAATCTAGATTTTATTACACTGCTACCTAGTTTTTTTTGTTTGTTCTCGTGTTGGGATTTTATTACTTTGTTAGTTACTGCTGAAGTTAATTATAAAGGGAATGATATTTTTAATATTAGTGTTCATGTGTTAGGCTGGCAATGGAGGATATGAAGGCTATCAATTGAAACACGTAGGAACTCCAAATTGGGCCAAACCGGTCTTGAGCTTTGCTGGAGCTAATTTCTTGCCTCTAGGTCAGATCGTTCTTAATTTGTCAATTTTTGCTGTGTTTTCATGTAAATATGATAATATAAGGATATTTACACCCATAACCCTGAATAATTTGGCAATAACATTCATAACCTTGTATAATCACGAATTACATGAGAAACCTCGAATAGTCACTCCCTCTTACACCCATAACCCTCCGTTAATTTAATACGTTAACTCAACCACATGAGTGAGTTAATCTAACCAATGTACCGACGAACGCTTAGGATTATTCAGAATAAAAAAGGGAAAAAAGGGAGGCTGCGGGGCTCGGGGGCGCTCGAGCAGGGAGGCTGCGAGGCCCGGGGAGCAGGAGGCTATGGTGCTTGGGGGTGGGGGTAGCTCGGCTGAGCGCAGGGGTTCCATCGGCGGGGCGGGGAGCTCGGCTGGGCGCGGGGGGCTCCATCTCCGGGGGGGGGTGTTCCATTGGTGGAGCGGGGGCACTCGCCTGGGCGTGGGGGGTTCCATGGCGGGGTGGGGGCGCTCGCCTGGGCGCGAGGTGGCTCCATCGGCGGGGCGGGGGCGCTCGCCTGGGTACGGGATGGTCGCCTGGGACCCTCGAGCAGGGAGCCGCAGTGCTCGTGGGGGGGGGGGAGCAGGTCGGTTGGGCGCCCCGACGGGGAGGGGGTTGGGGGCTGTGCCGCGTCCGGCAGGGGGAGGGGATGACCAGGGGAGCTGGGGGAGAGCGCAGGTCGGGGCGCGGAGCCCCGAGAGGGCTAGGGGAGAGGCTTTGAGCCCGACACAGGGGAAGGGGGTTGGGTTTCGTGCTCGGGCAGGGGCTTCATGCCTAGGGGAGGGAGGCGGGGGAGAGGCTCCGTGCTCAGGCGGGCGGGAGGGGGGGTTCTGCGCGGGGGCGGGGTAGAGGCTTCGTTCCCGACACGGGGGGGGGGTAGGGGGAGGCGACGTGGGGTTGCAGGAGTAGCTCAGCAGCGGCATGCTTCGAAGGGGCGAGCGTGGGAGGAACCTGGGCAAGGGGCTCGGGGGAGAACGGGGGCTGCAAGCAGGGGAGGCGACGCAGAGTTGCAGGAGGAGCTCGGCAACGACATGCTTCGAGGGGGCGAGCGTGGGAGGAACTTGGGATCGGAGCTCGGGAGATGACGGGGGCTGCGAGCAGAGGTTGTAGGAGGAGCTCGGCAGCGGCATGCTTGGATGGCATCTTATCGTAAATAAGAAAAGAACCTTAAGGGTACTTTTGTCCTTTTTCAACAGAAACTGTCAAACATAACGGGTACTCTAAACGGAACATAACACAGGGTTATGTCATGTAAGAGTTAAGCATTACTCAGGGTTCATGTAATTCGCGATTATACAGGGTTATGAATGTTATTGCCAAATTACCCAGGGTTATGGGTGTAAATATCCCATAATGTAATTATTATTGGTTATACGTTTTTTGTATCTTTTTTATCCTTATTTTTTCCCTTGACTTGTATGTAATTTTTTAAATTAATAAACATGATACTCTTGGGCTTGGGTACCTTGCATTAATTACAAAGTAGACGTACAACGATAATGTGTATATGACCTTACAACATGCGCATGAAATGTACATGATGGCATTGGAGACATGAAAAGTAAGCAAATGTAAGTATACATGGCCTTAAAAAATGTAAGTATACAAATGGACCACATGTTTATATAGAACGAAAACTACTAACTGACTATGAAATGTACATGATGGCATTGGAGATATGAAAAGTAAACCTAGGGTTTTACCTAATTGGTTTTGAAAGGAAAACAAAGAACGTAGACACACCTCCAATCAGCTCCCTGCCTCCCTCTTTCCTTCTTTAGATATAAACAATGTAACATTTGGTTGAAAATGGAGGTTTGCGTCTTTATGCTGCATCTCTTAAAAAAGACTCAAAATTAAGCATTGAGATCAAACTCCTTCACCTTAAGGGCTTGCTTGTGATCTCTCCTCCACATCTTCTCTTTGAAATCCGACATCTCCCATGTGATGGCATTCGGGATGGTGAATGATTGGAAGCGAATGGGGGTGAAGGGGATCTCGTGGAAGATCGATTTCTCGAAGGCATATGATTGCGTTGACATGGAAACAAATATGGGCAGATGAGGGAGGTGAGTGGGTGGCATGAGGGTGGAGGGGCAGTGAGTTGGGCTAGACGGAGGAGGAGAAAGGGACCATCCCTATCAAAACAGGCGATGACACGTGCCAGTTGGGTAGACGAAGATCTGGAAAGAGAGGGAGCTCTAGAGTGGCGAGGTTCTGGGGCCCAAGGAGGAAGAGAGAGGTTGGAAGATGGTTCCTCATCGTAAGTTTGGGCCTCAGTGCTTTCGGTGCAACAAAATCGGCCATCACGCATCGTTTTGCATCCGGCCACCACGATGTTTCGGGCTGGAAGGGAAGGACACCGACTGATGTCATGCTCTGTCATGATTGGGCATCAGTGCTCGGGTATGGCATCGAGGAAGTATGACCGGTTTAAGATGAAGTTTTCAGAGGGTCTTTCAGAGGGGATGGTTAGAGGTCCCTTTGTTTCGTGTCCGAAAGGGTGTAACCTTTGCAGAAATTTTGACGAGGACTCTAGTTGTCAACCAACATCGGAACTTCTGGTGGGTATTCTCCAAGGACCAAGAATAGTTGAGCCATCAATGGTGGTGTCGTTCTTGGGCTCCTCATTCAAGGGAGTTGTAGTATGGATGGGAGAGGGTTTTCTCTGTACGAGAGGGCTTACACCCTTGGAGTAAAAGGCCCTCCTTTCTCCGAAAGGTCCGAGGGAGAAGGTACTTTGGAGGAGACCAAGATTTACAGACGGGGTACATAGATCACAAGTGAGCTTTGTTCTCGGAGTCACGAGAGTCCCATTCCTGTTTAGAATGGTAGAGGGCATGCTGTTGTTGCTCCAAGAGAGGGGACATGTGTTGGAGGTCCTTTTGGACGACCGTTGGTCTGTAATGGATCCTGGTGCGACTCTAAAACCCTCTCTTCCCTTGGGACTAGATCGTTGGATTCAGAGTTCTCCTGCAACCTAAAGATTGAAAGGTCAAGTTTCCGATGCCTAGCATGGTCGTCCATTCTCCCCCACCCCTGCTTCTTGTTGATGACAAGACAGAGCTCCGACCAAGGCTTGAGGATGATGGAGCGGTGAGAACGACAAAGAGGTCACTGCCGATCGAAGAGCAATTGCCGGCTTCGTTCGAGGTGGAATCGAAGGTGAAACCTCCTTGGTTTGAAATTCAAAACTCGGTCGCCTTCTTTTTTTGACAGGGGAAGTTCATTTCGGGTGGCGTTGGCGGGGCTTCTGGAATTTGTTAACTATAGTATTAGGGCTTTATTCACTCTCGTGGTGATGCTCCTGTGCAGCTCTCGAATCATGTTGGATCCGACCTGAGTATTTATATTCATGGCTCCTCTTACTTATGGCGAAGTAGACCCACCTCCGGATCTTTTGAGGATCTGCTTTTAAAGACCCTTTACACCTGACTATCCATCCGGGTTCGGAGCTTGGATTGGGAGATTTGAAAGGCGTTAACTTTGGGGATGAAGCCTTTGAGTGGAACGAGGGTTTGCCTCATCTGCTAAATGAGGATGGGCAGTGTGCTGTAGCATCATTTACAGAACATGATGATCACCTAGAGGAGTCACATGGAGATCGAGAAGCTTGTGACCTCCCCTCAGCCATGTTTTTACATCAAGCGGTGTCGATCCCACAATCCTCTTTGATGGGTTATGATTTGGAGGA